>SJYM01003603.1:12914-58004 GCA_006410775.1 Tragelaphus imberbis | reverse complement strand
AATCCCCAAAGACCCTGAGATAGATTTCAGAACAGGAGAGGAAGCCTGAGATTCCCATCTCACCTCCAGATGTGGCCCTCTTCCATGGCACTGAACCCAGGGGAATCACAACACAACCCTCTCAACTGCACAGTATTCCCCATTCTCATAGGCACCAAGGGAAGCTGCCAGAGGTCACCGTCACAAGCCCAGGGAAACTAGGGATATTTATAGCAACTCGAGAAACCCCCGAGATATCCCCTTCAACACTTCTTGAAGCCCAATTCGCCTGCCATGACTAGAGAGACACCCTGGGCCCTCATCGCTACTGCAATGGGCACTGGACTTCCCTGGGACAGAAGAGAAGCTCCCTGAGTTCCCCATCATAGCTCGATAGAAACACCACACGTCGAGACGCAGCTCCATAAAACACCTTGAGATTCGCCGGACATCGCCACATGAGGCCGATCTTTTTCTCCATGGCCTAGAGAGAAACCCCGAGTCCACTCTCAAAACTCTACAGAAGGCTTGATTTCCTTTTAATTTCTTTAATATATGGGCTTCAGAGCTAGCCTTGTCTACACAAGAGGGTAGAGGAGTTATTTGTTTAAACTAGAAACGTGGCCAGACTCCACGGCTGAAGCTTGAATGCACCCACGAGATCTCTAGCGCCCCTGAAGGGGAACACGGAGTTTCTGGACACATGCCTAGAAGACTAAAAGAGGTCTCTTTGCCCTGCAGGGACTGGAGAGCAATCCCCAGATCTCCCACGCCATTTGGAATGGAGATTGGTCTTCCATGGTGCCACAAGAGAGGCTCGCTGAGTTTCGGGTTGTAACTCGAGAATCCCACCATAAGTCGAGAATAATCACGTGGTTTCCCAGTCATCACCAGAGGTGGCCATTTCCGCTGCACCGAGTTGAGAGAAATACAACAAACCCATAGGATCATTGAAACGGAAATAGACAGCCTTGAGGAAACAGCAAATGTGGCCCAACATAAAGGTCTAATTGGAGAGTAACACCGAGGTTCCTGGCACAACTTCCTATGAGCCGCTTCTTCCCTCCTGATTTCGACATGAGGGTCAGTACCCCTGCTATGGCTGGAAAGGGACCCGACCTTCCATCAAACCTCAGCAGGAGTCCCTTCTCACTTGGAAGCTAGAGAGGAAGCCTCGTGGTTCGTGCCACATTCCGAAACACATCGATATCCCCATCAACTCAAGAGAAGTCCCAATGCCTGTGCACCTTTTCCAAAGTAACCCCGAGGATGAAGTCACCACACGAAGGAGCACTGACACACTGGGTGCATCCTCCCGAAACTGCCTCTGGTTTGAAGGACAACTCGACAAGTGGCCTGACACTCCATGAACACCTCGAGAGGAAAGCGGACTTCCATGCCTCCACACAAGGCGAAGCCTAACTCCCTGTTCAGAACCCCCAAAGAACCCGAGATCTATTTCGTAACAGGAGAGGAAGCCTGAGATTTTCGCCTCACCTCCAGATGAGACCCTCTTCAGTGGTACTGAACCCAGGTGAATCCCAAGACAACCCTCTCAACTGTACACTATTACCCCTTCTCATAGGCACCAAGGGAAGCTGCCAGGGGTCACCGTCATAAGCCTAGGGAAACTAGGGTTTCTTACAGCAACTCGAGAAACACCTTGAGATACCCCCTTCAACACATCCTGAAGCCCGATTCCCCTGCCGTGACTAGGGAGCCATCCCGGGCCCTCCTCGCTACTTCAAAGGGGACGGGACTTCCCTGGGGACACAAGGGAGGCTCCCTGAGGTCCCAGTCGTAGCTCGAGAGAAATGCCAAACGTCGAACCAGAGCTCGAGGAAATACCATGAGATTCCCCTGACATCGCCACATGAGGCCCTTCTTTTCCTGCAGGGCCTAGAGACCAGACCCGAGTCCTCTCTCAAAATTCCACAGAAGGCTTGATTGCCTTTCTTTAACACAATGGATTTCAAGAGCTTGCCTTGCCCAATCGAGAGGACAGAGGAGTTCTTTTTCTCAACCTGAGACAAGGACTGATTCCCCGGCTGAAGCTTGAATGCAACCCCGGGAACCCTAGCGCCCCTGAATGGGAACACGGAGTTTCTGGACACATGCCTAGAAGACTAGAAGAGGTCTTTTTGCCCTGCAGCGAGTCGAGAGCATTCCCCACCTCTCTGACGCCGTTTGGAATGGAGATTGTTCTTCCCTGGGGCCTCATGAGAGGTTTGCTGAGTTCCGGGTCGTAACTGGAGAATCCCGCCGTAAGTGGAGAATAACCACGTGGTTGTCCAGTCATCGCGGGAGGAGGCCATGTCCCACTGCACCGAGTTGAGAGAAATACCATGAACCCATTCGATCATCGAAATGGAAACAGACAGCCATGAGGAAACAGCAAATGTGGCCCAACCCAAAGGTCTCTTTGGAGAGGAACACCGAGGTACCAGGCACATCTTCCTTTGAGCCCCTTCTTCCCTCCTGATCTCGACATGAAAGTCAATTCCCTCGTTATGCGTGGAAAGGGATCCCAACCTTCCATCAAGCCTCAGGAAGAGGCCCTTCTCACTTGGAAACTGGAGAGAAAGCCTCGTGGTTCATTCCACATTCTGAAAGACACCGATTTTCCCATCAACTCAAGAGAAGTCCCAATGCCTTCCCACCTTTTCCAATGGAACCCAGAGGATAAAGTCACCACACAAAGGAGCACTGACACACTGGATGCATCGTCCCGAAAGAGCCTCTGGTTCCAAGGACAACTCGACAAGTCGCCTTACACTCCATGAACACATCGAGAGGATAGCGGAGTTCCTTGGCTCCACACAAGGCGAGGCCTAACTCCCTGTTCAGAACCCCCAAAGACTCAGAGATCGATGTCAGAACAGGAGAGGAAGCCTGAGATTCCCGCCTCACCTCCAGATGTGGCACTCTTCCATTGCACTGAATCCAGTCGAATCCCAAGACAATCCTCTCAGCTGCACAGTATTCCCCATTCTCTAAGGCACCAAGGGAAGATGCCAGAGGTCACCGTGACAAGCCCAGGGAACCTAGGGATTCTTACAGCACATCGAGAAACACCTCGAGATACCCCCTCAAAACATTTCTTGAAGCCCAATTCCCCTGCCATGACTAGAGAGCCATCCTGGGCCATGCTCGCTACTACAATGGGGACTGGACTTCCCTGGGGACACAAGAGAGGCTCCGTGAACTCCCCGTTGTAGCTCGAGAGAAACGCCACACGTCGAGTTGCAGCTCGAGAAAACACCATGAGATTAACCCCGACATCGACATATGAGGCTCTTCTTTTCCTTCAGGGCCTAGAAAGCAACCCCGAATCCTCTCTCAAAACTCCACAGAAGGCTTGATTCCCTTTGTTTAACCCAATGGGCTTCAAGAACTAGCCTTGGCCACTCGAGAGGAGAGGGAGGTTCTTGGTTTAAAAATTAGACGATGCCTGACTCCCCTGCTGAAGCTTGAATGCACCCAGCAGATCCCTCGTGACCCAGAAGGGGAACATAGAGCTTCTGAACACACGCTAAGAGGCATAAAAGAGGTCTCTTTGGCCTGCAGCGACTCCAGAGCAATCCCCAGCTATCCCACGCCATTTGGAATGGACATTGGTCTTCCCTGGGGCCACATGAGTGGCTCCCTGAGTTCTGGGTGGCAACTCGTGAATCCCGCCGAAAGTCAATAATAACTACGTGGTTGCCCAGTCATCGCCAAAAGAAGCCATTACCCGCTGCAGCCTGTTGAGATAAATCCCACAAACCCACTGGATCAACGAAACGGAACTAGTCACCCTTCAGGAAACTTGAAATGTGGCCCAACATAGGGGTTTCATTGGAAAAGAACACCAGGTTCCAGCACAACTTCCTCTGAGCCCCTTCTTCCCTCTTGAACTTGACATGAGGGTCTATCCCACTGCTTTGTCTGCAAAGGGATACCGACCTTCCTGTCCCACCTCAGGAGGAGGCCGGTCTCACTTGGCAACTGCAGAGGAAACATCGTGGTTCGTGCCACATTCCGAAAGACACCGATTTCCCCGTCCACTCAAGAGAAATCCCAATGCCTGAGCACCTTTTCCAATGGAACCGAACTGATGAAGTTACCACACGAAGGGGCACTCACACCCGGGATGCATCTTCCCGAAAGAGCCTCTGGTTCCATGGACAACACGACAAGAGGCCTGATACCCCATGAACACCTCGAGAGGCAAGCGGCATTCCATGCTTCCACAAATGCTGAGGCCTAACATCCTGTTCAAAACCCGCAAAGACTCCGAGATCGAAGTTTGAACAGAAGACGAAGCCTGAGATTCCCGCCTCACCTCCTGATGAGACCCTCTTCAATGGCACTGAACCCAGGCGCATCGCAAGACAACCCTTTCAAGTGCACAGTATTACCCCTTCTCATAGGCACCAAGGAAAACTGCCAGAGCTTACCGTCACAAGCCCAGGGAACCTAGGGATTCTTACAGCAACTCGAGAAACACTTTGAGATAGCCCCTTCAACAGGTCCTGAAGCACGATTCCCCTGTCATGAATGGAGAGCCATCCCGGGCCCTCCTCGCTACTCCAATGGGGACTGGACTTCCCTGGGGACACAAGAGAGGCTCCCTGAGTTCCCCGTCGTAGCTCGAGAGAAATGCCAAACGTCAAGCCGCAGCGCGAGGAAACACCATGAGATTCCCCTGACATCGCCACATGAGGCCCTTCTTTTCCTGCAGGGCCTAGAGAGCAGAACAGAGTTCTCTCTCAAAACTCCACAGAAGGCTTGATTGCCTTTCCTTTAACACAATGGGTTTCAAAAGCTTGCCTTGGCCACTCGAGAGGACAGAGGAGTTCTTTGTTTCAACTGGAGACGAGGCCTGATTCCCCAGCTGAAGCTTGAATGCAACCGCGGGAACCCTACCACCCCTGAAGGGGAACACGGAGTTTCTCGACACACGCCTAGAAGATTAAAAGAGGTCTTTTTGCCCTGGAGCAACTCGAGAGCATTCCCCAGCTCTCACACGCCATTTGGAATGGAAATTGTTCTTCCCTGGGTCCACACGAGAGGCTCGCTGAGTTCCGAGTTGTAACTCGAGAATCACTCCGTAAGTCGAAAATAACCACGTGGTTGCTCAGTCATCGCCAGATGAGGCCATGTCCCACGGCACCGAGTTGAGAGAAATACCACGAACCCATTGGATCATCAAAACGGAAACAGACAGCCTTGAGGAAACAGCAAATATGGCCCAACATACTGGTCTCTTTGGAGAGGAACACCGAGGTACTTGGCACATCTTCCTCTGAGCCCCTTCTTCGCTCGTGATCTCGAGATGAGGGTCAATTCCCCCGCAATGCCTAAATAGGTATCCCGAACTTTCATCAAATTTCAGCAGGAGGCCCGTTTCACTTGGAAACTCGAGAGGAAGCCTCGTGGTTCGTGCCGCATTACGAAAGACAACAATTTTCCCGTCAACTCAGTAGAAGTCCCAATGCCTGCCCTCCTTTTCCAATGGAACCCAGAGGATGAAGTCACCACACGAAGGAGCACTGACACACTGGGTGAATCCTCCCGAAAGAGACTCTGGTTCCAAGGACAACTCGCAAGTGGCATGACACTCCATGAACACCACGAGAGGATTGCGGAGTTCAGTGGTTCCACACAAGGCGAGGCCTAACTCGCTGTTCAGAACCCCCCAAAACCCGGAGATCTGTGTCAGAACAGGAGAGGAAGCCTGAGATTCCCGCCTCACCTCCAGATGTGGCCCTCTTCCATGGCACTCAAACCAGTGAAATCCCAAAACAACTCTCTCAACTGCACAGTATTTCCCATTCTCATAGGCACCAAGATAAGCTGCCAGAGGTCACCGTCACAAGCCCAGGGAACCTCGGGATTCTTACAGCACATCGAGAAACACCTCGAGATATCGCCTTCAACACTTCTTGAAACCCTATTCCCCTGCCGTGACTAGTGAGACATCCTGGGCCGTCCTCGCTACTACAATGGGCAGTGGACTTTCCTGGGGACAGAAGAGAGGCTCCCTGAGTTCCCCATCATAGCTCGAGAGAAACACCACACGTCGAGACGCAGCTCCAGAAAACACCTTGAGATTCCCCGGACATCGCCACATGAGGCCGTTCTTTTCCTCCATGGCCTAGAGAGAAACCCCGAGTCCACTCTCAAAACTCCACAGAAGGCTTGATGGCCTTTTACTCCTTGTCGACTCGAAAGGAGAGAGGAATTCTTTGTTTCAACTAGAAACGTGGCCAGACTCCACGGCTGAAGCTTGAATGCACCCACGAGATACCTAGCGCCCATGAAGCGGAACTCGGAGTTTCTGGACACACGCCTAGAAGACTAGCAGAGGTCTCTTTGCCCTGCAGCGCCTGGAGAGCAATCCCCAGCTCTCCCACGCCATTGGGAATGGAAATTTGTCTTCCCTAGGGCCACACGAGAGGCTCGCTGAGTTCCAGGTCATCACTCGAGAATCCCACTGGAAGTCGCGAATATCCACCTTGTTGCCCAGTCTTTGCCAGAGGAGGCCATTTCGCGCTGCTGCGTGTTGAGAGAAATCCCACGAACACACTGGATCATCGAAACTGAAATAGACAGGCTTCAGGAAACAGCAAATGTGGCCCAACATACCGATCTCATTGGAGAGGAACACCGAGGTTCCTGGCACAATTGCCTCTGAGCCCCTTCTTCCCTCCTGATCTTGACGTGAGGGTCCATCCCCCTGCTATGCCTGGAAAGGGATCCCGACCTTCCATCAAACCTCAACAGGAGGCCATTCTCACTTTTAAACTCGAGAGGAAGCCTCATGGTTCATGCCACATTCCGAAAGACACCGATTTCCCGGACCACTCAAGAGAAGTTCCAGTGCCTGTGCACGTTTTCCAATGGAACACCGAGGATGAAGTCAACATGAAGTAGCACTGACACACTGGATGCATCCTTCCAAAAGAGCCTCTGTTTCCAAGGATAACTCGACAAGTGGCCTGACACCCCATGAACACCTCAAGAGGAAAGCAGAGTTCTGTGCCTCCACACAAGGCGAGGCCTAACTCCCTTTTCAGAACCCCCAAAGACCCCAAGATCGATGTCAGAACAGGAGAGGAAGCCTGAGATTCCTGCCTCACCTCCAGAGGTGGCCCTCTTCCATGGCACTAAACCCAGGGGAATCCCAACACAACCATCTCAACTGCACAGTATTCCCCATTCTCATAGGCACCAAGGGAAGCTGCCAGAGGCCACGGTTGCAAGCCCAGCGAACCTAGGGATTCTTACAGCAACTCGAGAAACACCTCGAGATACTCCCTTCAACACTTCTTGAAGCCAGATTACCCTGCCGTGACTTGAGAGCCATAGTGGGCCCTCCTCGCTACTCCAATGGGCACTGAATTTCCCTGGGGACACAAAAGAGGCTCCCTGAGTTCCCCGTAATAGCTCGAGAGATACACCACACGTCGAGAGTCAGCTAGAGAAAACACCTTGAGATTCCCCGGACATCGCCACATGTGCCCGTTCTTTTCCTCCATGGCCTAGAGAGAAACCCCGGGTCCTTTCTCAAAACCCCACAGAAGGCTTGATTGCCTTTTTCTTTTTTTTAAACAATGGTCTTCAAGAGCTAGCCTTGTCAACTTGAGAGCATAGAGGAGTTGTTTGTTTCAACTCGAAATGAGGCCTGACTCCCTGGCTGAAGCTTGAATGCACCCAGGAGATCCCTAGCGCCCCCGAAGGGGATTCAGAGATTCTGAACATATGCTTAGAAGAATAGAAGAGGTCTCTTTGCACTGCAGCAACTCGAGACCAATCCCCTGCTGTCCCACGCCATTTTGAATGGAGTTTGGTCTTCCCTGGGGACACATGTGTTGCTCCCTGAGTTCTGGGTGGTAACTCGAGAATCCTGCCGAAAGTAGAGGATAACCACGTGGTTGCCCAGTCATCACCAGGGGAAGACATTTCACACTGCACCGTGTTGAGAGAAATCCCATGAACCACTGGATGATCGAAACGAAAATAGACAGCCATGAGGAAACTTCAAATGTGGCCAAAGATAGGTGTCTCATTGGAGAAGAACACCGAGGTTCCAGCCCAACTTCCTCTGAACCCCTTCTTCCCTCTTGATCTTGACATGAATGTCGATCCCTGTTCTTTGTCTGGAAAGGGATCCTGACCTTCCAGACCCACCTCAGGAGGAGGCCTGTCTCACTTGGAAACTCCAGAGGAAGCCTCGTAGTTCATGCCACATTTCGAAAGACACCTATTTCCCCGTCCACTCAAGAGAAATCTCAATGCCTGAGCACCTTTTACAATGGGACTCAGAGGATGATGTCAACACACGAAGGGGCACTGACACCCGGGGTTCATCCACACGAAAGAGCCTCTGGTTACAAGGACAACTCGACAAGTGGCCTGATACCCCATGAACACCTTGAGAGGCAAGTGGAGTTCCATGCTTCCACACAAGCTGAGGCCTAGCATCCTGTTCAAAACCCACGAAGACTCCGAGATCGATTTCTGAACAGAAGAGGAAGCCTGAGATTCACTCCTCACCTCCAGATGAGACCCTCTTCAATGGCACTGAACCAAGGGGAATCCCAAGACAACCCTCTTAAATGCACAGTATTACACCCTTCTCATAGTCCCCACGGGAAGCTGCCAGAGGTCACCGACAAAAGCCCAGGGAAACTAGGGTTTCTTACAGCAACTCACGAAACACCCTGAGATACCCCCTTCAACATGTCCTGAACCCCGATTCCCCTGCTCTGAATCGAGAGCAATCCAGGGCACTCCTCGCTACTCCAATGGGGATTGGACTTCCCTGGGGACACAAGAGAGGCTCCCTGAGGTCCCCGTCGTTCCTCTAGAGAAATGCCACATGTCGAGCGGCAGTTTGAGAAAACACCATGAAATTCCCCTGACATCGCCACATGAGGCCCTTCTTTTCCTGCAGGGCCTAGAGATCAGACTCGAGTCCTCTCTCAAAACTGCACAGACGGCTTAATTGCCTTGCTTTTAACACAATGGATTTCAAGAGCTTGCCTTGGCCACTCGAGAGGACAGAGGAGTTCTTTGTTTCAACTCGAGACGAGGCCTGATTCCCCGACTGAAGCTTGAATGCAACCCCGGGAACTTTAGCGCCCCTGAAGGGGAATACGGAGTTTCTGGACACATGCCTAGAAGAGGTCTTTTTGCCCTGCAGCGACTCGAGAACATTCCCCAGCTCTCCCACGCCATTTGGAATGGAGATTGTTCTTCCCTGGGGCCACACGAGAGCCTCGGTGATTTCCCGGTCGTAACTTGAGAATCCCGCCGTAAGTCGAGAATAACCATGTGATTGCCCAGTAATCGCCAGAGGAGGCTATGTCACCCTGCACCGAGTTGAGAGACCTACCACGAACCCGCTGGATCATCTAAAAGGAAACAGACAGCTTTGACGAAGCATCAATTTGGCCCAACATACCAGTCTCAATGGAGAGGAACACTGAGGTTCCTGGCACAACTTGCTCTGAGCCCCTTCTTCCCTCCTGATCTTGACATGAGGGTCAATCCCCCTGCTATGCCTGGAAAGGGACCCGACCTTCCATCAAACCTCAGCAGGAGGCCCTTCTCACTTGGAAACTAGAGAGGAAGCCTCCTGATTCGTGCCAATTTCCGAAAGACACCGATTTCCCCGTCAACTCAAGAGAAGTTCCAAAGCCTGGGCACCTCTTCCAATGGAACACCGAGGATGAAATCACCAAATGAAGGAGCACTAACACACTGGGTGTATCCTCCCGAAATTTCCTCTGTTTCGAAGGACAACTCGACAAGTGGCCTGACATTCCATTAAAACCTCGAGAGGATAGTGGAGTTCCATGGCTCCACACAAGGTGAGGTCTAACTTCCTGTTCAGAACCCCCAAAGACCGGGAGATCGATGTCAGAACAGGAGAGGAAGCCTGAGATTCCCGCCTCACCTCCAGATGTGGCCCTCTGCAATAGCACTGAACCCAGTGGAATCCCGACAACCCTCTCAACTGCACAGTATTCCCCATTCTCCTAGGCACCAAGGGAAGCTGCCAGAGGTCACAGTCACAAGCCCCGGGAACCTAGGGATTCTTACAGCAACTTGAGAAACACCTCGTGATACCCTCTTAAACACTTTTTGAAGCCCCATTTCCCTGCCGTGACTAGAGAGCCATCCTGGGCCCTCCTCGCTACTACAATGGGTGCTGGACTTCCCTCGGGACACAAGAGAGGCTTCCTTAGGTCCCCGTGATAGCTCGACAGAAACACCACATGTTGAGACGCAGCTCGAAAAAACTTCTTGAGATTCCCCGGACATCGCCACATGAGGCCGTTCTTTCCCTCCATGGCCTAGAGAGAAACCCCGAGTCCACTCTCAAAACTCCACAGAAAGCTTGATTCCCTTTTACTTTTTTTAAACAATGGGTTTCAAGAGCTAGCGTTGTCGACTCGAGAGGAGAGAGGAGCTCTTTGTTTCAACTAGAAATGTGGCCAGACTCCACGGCTGAAACTTGAATGGACCTACGAGATCCCTAGGGCCCCTGAAGCAGAACACGGAGATTCTGAACACACGCTTAGAAGAATAGAAGAGGTCTGTTTGCCCTGCAACGCCTGGAGAGCAATCCCCAGATCTCCCACGCCATTTGAAATGGAGATTGTTATTCCCTGGGGCCACTTGAGTGGCTGCCTGAGTTCTGGGTGGTAACTTGAGAATCCCGCCGTAAGTTGAGAATAACCACGTGGTTGCCCAGTCATCGCCAAAGGAAGACATTTCCAGTTGCAGTGGGTTGAGAGAAATCCAACGAACCCACTGGATCATTGAAACCGAACTAAACAGCCTTGAGGAAACTTCAAATGTGGTCCAATATAACGGTCTCATTGGAGAATATCGAGATTCCAGCACAACTTCTTCTGAGCCCCTTCTTTCCTCTTGTTCTTGACATGATTGCCGATCCCCCTGCTTTGTCTGGAAAGGGATCCCGACCTTCCTGTCAAACTTCAGGAGGAGGCCGGTCTCACTTGGAAACTCCAGAGGAAGCCTCGTGGTTTGTGCCACATTCCGAAAGACATCAATTTCCCTGTCTACTCAAGAGAAATCCCGATGCCTGAACACCTTTTCCATTGGAATGCAGAGGATGAAGTCACCACACGAAGGGGCACTGACACTGGGGGTGCATCCTCCCGAAAGAGCCTTGGTTCCAAGGACAACTCGACAAGTGGCCTGATATCCCATGAACACCTCGAGAGGCAAGCGGAGTTCCATGCCTCCACACAAGGCGAGGCCTATCATGCTGTTCAAATCCCCCAAAGACTCCGAGATCGAAGTTTGAACAGAAGAGGAAGCCTGAGATTCCCGCCCCACCTCCAGATTAGACTCTCTTCCATAGCACTGAACCCAGGGGAATCCCAAGACAACCCTCTGAAGTGCATAGAATTACCCACTCTCATAGACACCAAGGGATGCAGCCAGAGATCACCGTCACAAGCCTAGAGAACCTAACATTTCTTACAGCAAATCAAGAAACAACTTGAGATACCCCCTTCAACATGTACTGAAGCCCGATTCCCCTTCCGTGATTCGAGAGACATCCTGGGCCCTCCTCGCTACTCCAATGGGGATTGGACTTCCCTGTGGACAGAAGAGAGGCTCCCTGAGGTTCCCGTCGTAGCTCGAGAGAAATGCCACACGTCGAGCTGCAGCTCGAGGAAACACAATGAGATTCCCCTGACATCGCCACATGAGGCCCTTCTTTTACTGCAGGGCCTAGAAAGCGGACCCGATTCCTGTCTCAAAAGTCCACTGAAGGTTTTATTGCCTTTTTTTAACACAATGGGTTTAAAGAGCTTGCCTTGGCCACTCGAGAGGACAAAGAAGTTCCTTGTTTCAACTCGAGAGGAGGCCTGACTCCCCGGCTGAAGCTTGAATGAAACCACGGGAACCCTAGTGCACCAGAAGGGGAACACGGAATTTCTGGACAGACGCCTAGAAGACTAGAAGAGGTATTTTTGCCCTGCAGCGACTCGAGAGCAATCCCCAGCTCTCCCCCGCCATTTGGAATGGAGATTGGTCTTCCCTGGGGCCACACGAGAGGCTCGCTGAGTTCCAGGCCGTAACTCGAGAATCCCGCCGTAAATCAAGAATAACCAAGTGGTTGCCCAGTCATCGCCAGAGGAGGACATGTCCCAATGCACCGAGTTGAGAGAAATACCACGAACACATTGGATCATCGAAACGGAAACAGACAGCCTTGAGATAACAGCAAAGTTGGCCCAACATACCGGTCTCATTGGAGAAGAACACCGATGTTCCTGGCACAACTTCCTCTGAGCCCCTTCTTACCTCCTGATCTCGACATGAGGGTCAATACCCCTGCTATTCCTTGAAAGGGACCCGACCTTCCATCAAACCTCAGCAGGAGGCCCTTCTCACTTGGAACTAGAGAGGAAGCCTCGTGGTTCGTGCCGCATTACGAAGGACACCTATTTCCCCGTGAACTCAAGAGGAGTCCCAATGCTTGTGCACCTTTTCCAATGGAATTCCTAGAATGAAGTCACCACACGAAGAATTACTGACACACTGGGTGCATCCTCCCGTAATTGCCTCTGGTTCGAAGGACAATTTGACAAGTGGCCTGACACTCCATGAACATCTCGAGTGAAAAGCGGAGTTCCATGCCTCCACACAAGACGAGGACAAACGCCCTGTTCAGAACTCGGAAAGACCCAAAATCTTTTTCAGAAGAGGAGAGGAAGCCTGAGATTCCCGTCTCAACACCAGATGTGGTCCTCTTCCATAACACTGAACCCAGGGGAGTCCCAAGACAACCCTCTCAACTGCACAGTACTCCAGATTCTCATAGGCACCAAGGGAAAGTGCAAGAGGTCACCAACACAAGCCCAAGGAACCTAGGGATTCTTACAGCAACTCGAGAATCACCTCGAGATACCCCCTTAAACACTTCTTGAAGCCCGAATCCTCTGCCATGAATCGGGACACATCCCGAGCCATCCTCGCTGCTCGAGTGGGGACTGGACTTCCCTGGGAACACAAGAGAGGTTCGCCGAGCTCCCCGTCGTAGCTCGAGAGAAACTCCACACGTCGAGTTGCAGCTCGAGAAAACACCATGAGATTACCCCCGACATCGACATATGAGGCACTTCTTTTCCTGCAGGGCCTAGAAAGCAACCACGAGTCCTCTCTAAAAACTCCACAGAAGGCTTGATTTCCTTTGTTTAACACAATGGGCTTCAAGAACTAGCCTTGGCCATTCGAGAGGAGAGCAGGCTTCATCTTTTCAAAAGGAGACGATGCCTGACTCCCCTGCTGAAGCTTGAATGCAACCAGAAGATCCCTAGTGCTCCAGAAGGGGAACATAGAGTTTCTGAACACACGCTAAGAGGAGTAGAAGAGGTCTCTTTGGCCTGCAGCGACTCCAGAGCAATCCCCTGCTCTCCCACGCCATTTGGAATGGACATTGGTCTTCCCTGGGGCTACATGAGTGGCTCCCTGTGTTCTGGGTGGCAACTCGAGAATCCCGCCGTACGAGAATAATAACCACGTGGTTGCCCAGTCATCGCCAAAGGAAGCCATTTCCCGCTGCAGCCCGTTCAGAGAAATCCCAGGAACCCACTGGATCATCGAAACGGAACTAGTCAGCCTGGAGGAAACTTCAAATATGGCCCAACATAGGGGTCTCATTGGAGAAGAACACCAAGGTTCCAGCACAACTTCCTCTGAGTCACTTCTTTCCTCTTGATCTTCACATGAGGGTCGGTCCCACTGCTTAGTCTGGAAAGGGATACCGACCTTCCTGTCCCACCTCAGGAGGAGGCCGGTCGCACTTGGCAACTGCAGAAGAACCCTCGTGGTTCGTGTCACATTCCGAAAGACACCGATTTCCCGGTCCACTCAAGAAAAATTTCGATGACTGAGCACATTTTCCAATGGAACCCAGAGGATGAAGTCACCACACGAAGGGCACTCACACCCAGGGTGCATCCTCTCGAAAGAGCCTCTGGTTCCAAGGACAACACGACAAGTGGCCTGATACCCCATGAACACCTCGAGAGGCAAGCGGAGTTCCATGCCTCCACACAAGGGGAGGCCTAACATCCTGTTTAAAACAACCAAAGACTCGGAGATCGATGATTGAACAGAATACGAAGCCTGAGATTCCCGCCTCACCTCCAGATGAGACCCTCTTCAATGGCACTAAACACAGGTGAATCCCAAGACAACCCCCTGAAGTGCACAGTATTACCCCATCTCATAGGCACCAAGGAAAACTGCCAGAGGTCACCTTCACAAACCCAGGGAACCTACGGATTCTTACAGCAACTCGAGAAACACCTTGAGATAGCCCCTTCAACACGTCCTGAAGCCCGATTCCCCTGCAGTGAATGGAGAGACATCCGGGGCCCTCCTCGCTACTTCAATGGGGACTGGACTTCCCTGGGGACACAAGAGAGGTTCCCTAAAGTCCCCATCGTAGCTCGAGAGAAATGCCAAATGTCAAGCCGCAGGTCGAGTAAACACCATGAGATTCCCCTGACATCGCCACATGAGGCCCTTCTTTTCCTGCAGGGCCTAGAGAGCAGACCAGAATCCTCTCTCAAAACTCCACAGAAGGCTTGATTGCTTTTCTTTTAACACAATGGATTTCTAGAGCTTGCCTTGGCCACTCAAGAGGACAGAGGAGTTCTTTGTTTCAACTCGAGACAAGGCCTTATTCTCTGGCTGAAACTTGAATGCAACCCCGGGAACCCTAGGGAGCCTGAAGGGTAACACGGAGTTTCTGGACAGACTCCTAGAAGACTAGAAAAGATCTTTTTGCCCTGCATCGACTCAAGAGCATTCCCCAGCTCTCACACACCATTTGGAATGGAGATTGTTCTTCCCTGGGGCCACACGAGAGGCTCCCTGAATTCCGGGTCGTAACTCGAGAATCCCACCGTAAGTCGAGAATAACCACGTGGTTGGCCAGTCATCGCCGGATGAGGCCATGTCACACTGCACCGAGTTGAGTAAAATACCACGAACCCATTGGATCATCGAAACGGAAACAGACAGCGTTGAGGAATCAGCAAATGTGGCCCAACATACTGGTCACTTTGGAGAGGAACACCGAGGTACCTGGCACATCTTCCTTTGAGCCCCTTCTTTCCTCCTAATTTCGACATGAGTGTCAATTCCCCCGCTATGCCTGGAAAGGTATCACGACTTTTCATCAAATCTCAGCAGGAGGCTCTTCTCACTTGGAAACACGAGAGGAAGCCTCGTGGTTCGTTCCACATTTCGAAAGACACCGATTTTCCCGTCAAATCAAGAGAAGTCCCAATGCCGGCCCACCTTTTCCAAAGGAACCCCGAGGATGAAGTCACCACAAGAAGGAGCAATGACACATTGGGTGCATCATCCCGAAACAGCCTCTGGTTCCAAGGACAACTCGACAAGTGGCCTGACACTCCATGAACACCTTGAGAGGATAGCAGAGTTCCATGGCTCCACACTAGGCGAGGCCTAACTGCCTGTTCAGAAACCCCAAAGACCCGGATATCGATGTCAGAACAGGAGAGGAAGTCTGAGATTCCCGCTCCACCTCCAGATGTGGCCCTCTTCCTGACACTGAACCCAGTGGTATCCCAAGACAGCGCTCTCAACTGCACAGTATTCCCCATTCTAATAGGCACCAACGGAAGCTGCCAGAGGTCACCGTCACAAGCCCAGGGAACCTAGGGATACTTACAGCACATCGAAAAACACCTGGAGATATCCCCTTCAACACTTCTTGAAGCCCGACTCCCCTGCTGTGACTAGAGAACCATCCTGGGCCATGCTCGCTACTACAATGGGGACTGGACTTCCCTGGGGACAGATGAGAGGTTCCCTGAGTTCCCCGTCATAGCTCGAGAGAAACTCCACACGTCTAGATGAAGCTCCAGAAAACACCTTGAGATTCCCCGGACATCGCCACATGAGGCCGTTCTTTTCCTCCATGGCCTAGAGAGAAACCCTGAATCCATTGTCAAAATTCCACAGAAGGCTTGATTGCCTTTTACTTTTTTGAAACAATGGGCTTCAAGAGCTAGCCTTGTCGACTCGAGAGGATAGAGTTATTAGTTTCAACTAGAAACGTGGCCAGACTCCAAGGCTGAAGCTTGAATGCACCCACGAGATACATAGCGCACTTGAAGTGGAACACGGAGTTTCTAGACACACGCCTAGAAGACTAGAAGAGGGCTCTTTGCCCTGCAGCGACTCGAGAGCAATCCCCAGCTTTCCCACGTCATTTGCAATGGAGATTGGTCTTCCCTAGGGCCACACAAGAGGTTCCCTGAGTTTCGGGTCGTAACTCCAGAATCACGCCGTATGTCGAGAGTAACCACGTGGTTTCCCAGTCCTCGCCGGAGGAGCCCATTTCCCGCTGCACCGAGTTGAGAGAAATACCACGAACCCATTGGATCTTCGAAACAGAAATGGACAGCCTTGAGGAAAGAGCAAATGTGACCCAACATACCGGTCTCATTGGAGAGGAACACCGAGGTTCCTGGCAAAACTTCCTCTGAGCCCCTTCTTCCCGCCTGATCTCGACATGAGTGTCAATACCCCTGCTATGCCTGGAAAGGGACCCGACCTACCATCAAACCTCAGCAGGAGGCTCTTCTCACTTGGAAACTAGTGAGGAAGCCTCGTGGTTTGTGTCACATTCCGAATGTCACCGATTTCCCCGTCACCTCAACAGAAGTCCCAATGCCTGTTCACCCTCTGCAATGGAACCCCGAGGATGAAGTCACCACACAAAGGAGCACTGACACACTAGGTGAATCCTCCCGAAATTGCCTCTGGTTCGAAGGACAACTGGACAAGTGGCCTAAAACTACATGAACACCTCGAGAGGAAAGAGGAGTTCCGTGCCTCCACATAAGGTGAGGCCTAACTCCCTGTTGAGAACCCCCAAAGACCCCGAGATCGATTTCAGAATAGGAGAGGAAGCCTGAGATTACCGCCTCAAAACCAGATGTGTCCCTCTTCCATGGCACTGAACCTAGGGGAATCCCAAGACAACCCTCTCAACTGCACAGTATGCCTCATTCTCATAGGCACCAAGGTAAACTGCCAGAAGTCACCGACACAGGCCCAGGGTATCTAGGGATTCTTACAGCAACTCGAGAAACACCTGAAGATACACCCTTCAACACGTCTTGAAGCCCGATTCCCCTGCCATGAATCCGGAGACATCTTGGGGTGTCCTCCCTGCTCGAGTGGGGACTGGACTTCCCTGGGGACACAAGAGAGGCTCCCTGAGCTCCCCGTCGTAGCTCGAGAGAAATGCCACAGGTCGAGTTGCAGCTCAAGAAAACCCCATGAGAATTGTCCCCAACATCGACATATGAGGCCCTTCTTCTCCTGCAGGGCCTAGAAAGCAACCCCGAGTCCTCTCTCAAAACTCCACAGAAGGCTTGATTCCCTTTGTTTAACACAATGGGCTTCAAGAGCTACCCTTGCCCAATGGAGAGGAGAGGGGTGTTTTTAATTTCAAAACAAGACGATGCCTGACTCCCCTGCTGAAGCTTGAATGCAACCAGGAGATCCCTAGTGACCCAGAAAGAGAAAACAGAGTTTCTGAACACACGCTAAGAAGAGTACAAGAGGTCTCTTTGGCCTGCAGCGACTCCAGAGCAATCCCCAGCTCTCCCACGCCATTTGGAATGGACATTGGTTTTCCCTGGGGCCACATGAGTGGCTCCCTGAATTCCGGGTGGCAATTTGAGAATCCCGCCGTAAATCAATAATAACCACGTGGTTGCCCAGTCATCGCCAAAGGAAGCCATTTCCCGCTGCAGCATGTTGAGAGAAATGCCACGAACCCACTGGATCATAGAAACGAAACTAGTCAGCCTAGACGAAACTTCAAATATGGCCCAACATATGGGTATCATTGGAGAAGAACACCAAGGTTCCAGCACAACTTCCTCTGAGCCCCTTTTCCTTCTTGATCTTGACATGTGGGTCGGTCCCACTGCTTTGTCTGGAAGGTATACTGACCTTCCTTTCCCACCTCAGGAGGAGGCTGGTCTCACTTGGCAAGTGCAGAGGAACCCAGGTGGTTTGTGCCACGTTCTGAAAGACACCGAATTCCCCGTCCACTCAAGAGAAATACCAATGCCTGAGCAGCTTTTCCAATGGAACCCAACGGATGAAGTCACCACACGAAGGGGGCACTACACCAGGGGTGCATCCTCCCGAAAGAGTCTCTGGTTCCAAGGACAACTTGACAAGTGGCCTGATACCCCATGAACACCTCGAGAGGCAAGCGGTGTTCCATGCCTCCACACAAGGTGAGGCCTAACATCCTGTTCAAAACCCCCAAAGACTCTGAGATCTATGTCTGAACAGAAGACGAATTCTGAGATACCCGCCTCACCTCCAGAGGAGACCCTCTTCAATGGCACTGAACCCAGGGGAATCCCAAGACAAACCTCTCAACTGCACAGTATTCCCCCTTCTCATAGGCACCAAGGGAAACTGCCAGAAGTCAACAATACAATCCCAGGGAATCTAGGGATTCTTACAGCAACTCGAGAAACAACTGGAGATACCCACTTCAACACGTCTGGAAGCCTGATTCCCCAGCAATGAAACGGGAGACATCCTGGGCCGTCCTCCCTGCTCGAGTGGGGACTGGACTTCCCTGGGGACACAAGAGAGGCTCCCTGAGCTCCCTGTCGTAGCTCGAGAGAAATGAAACACGTCGAGTTGCAGCTCGAGAAAACACCATGAGATTATCCCCGACATCGACATATGAGGCACTTCTTTTCCTGCAGGGCCTAGAAAGTAACCCCGAGTCCTGTCTCAAAACTCCACAGAAGGCTTGATTCTCTTTGTTTAACACAATGGGCTTCAAGAGCTAGCCTTGGCCAATGGAGAGGAGAGGGGGGTTCTTCATTTCAAAACAAGACGACGCCCTGACTAGAGAGCCATCCTGGGCTGTTCTTGCTACTACAATGGGCACGGGAGTTGCCTGGGAACAGAAGAGAGGATTCCTGACTTCCCTGTCATAGCTCGAGAGAAACACCACACGTCGAAACGCAGCTCCAGTAAACACTTTGAGATTTCCTGGACATCTCCACATTAGGCCACTCTTTTCCTTCATGGTCTACAGAGAAACCCCCAGTCCACTCTCAAAACTTCACACAAGGCTTGATTGCCTTTTACTTTTTTTAAACAATGGGCTTCAAGTACTAGCCTTGTCGACTCGAGAGGAGAGAGGAGTCCTTTGTTTCAAGTAGAAACGTGGCCAGACTCCACGACTGAAGCTTGAATGCACCCACGAGATCCCTAGCGCCCCTGAAGCGGAACTTGGAGTTTCTGGACACACGCGTAGAAGACTAGAAGAGGTCTCTATGCCCTGCAGCGACTCGAGTGCAATCCCCAGCTCTCCCACGCCATTTGGAATGGAGATTCGTCTTCCCTAGCACCACACGAGAGGCTCTCTGAGTTCGGGGTCGTAACTCGAGAATCCAGCCGTAAGTCGAGAAAAACCACGTGGTTGCCCAGTCATCGCCAGAGGAGGCCATGTCCCACTGCACCGAGTTGAGGGAAATACCACGAACACATTGGATCATCCAAACGGAAATAGACAGCCTTGAGGAAACAGCAAATGTGGCCCAACATACCGGTCTCATTGGAGAGGAACACCGAGGTTCCTGGCACAACTTCCTCTGAGCCCCTTCTTCACTCCTGATCTCGACATGATGGTCAATACCCCTGCTGTGCCTGGAAAGGGACCAGACCTTCCATCAAACCTCAGTAGGAGTCCCTTATCACTTGGAAACTGGAGAGGAAGCCTCGTGGTTCGTGCCACATTCCTAAAGACAAAGATTTCCCCATCAACTCAAGAGAAGTCCCCATGCCTGTGCACCTTTTATAATGGAACCCTTAGGATGAAATCACCACAAGAAGGAGCACTGACACACTGAATGCATCCTCCCGTAATTGCCTCTGGTTCGAAGGACAACTCGACAAGTGGCCTGACATTCCATGAACACCTCGAGAGGAAAGCGGAGTTCCATGCCTCCACACAAGGCGAGGCCTAACTCCCTGTTCAGAACCCCCAAAGACCCTGAGATGGATTTCAGAACAGGAGAGGAAGCCTGAGATTCCCACCTCAACACCAGATGTGGCCCTCTTCCATGGCACTGAACCCAGGGGAATCCCAAGACAACCCTCTCAACTGCACAGTATTCCCCATTCTCATAGGTACCAAGGGAAATTGCCCGAGGTCACCGACACAAGCCCAGGGAACCTAGGGATTCTTACAGCAACTCGAGAAACACCTCGAGATACCCCCTTCAATACTTCTTGAACTCCGATTTCCCTGCCATGAATGTGGAGACATCCTGGGCCGTCCTCTAGGCTCGAGTGGGGCCTAGACTTCCCTGGGGACACAAGAGAGGCTCCCTGAGCTCTCCTTCGTAGCTCGAGAGAAACGCCCCACGTAGAGTTGCAACTCGAGAAAACACCATGAGATTACCCTCAACATCGACATATGAGGCACTTCTTTTCCTGCAGGGCCTAGAAAGCAACACCGAGTCCTATCTCAAAACACCATAGAAGGCTTGATTCCCTTTGTTTAACACAATGGGCTTCAAGAGCTAGCCTTGGCCACTCGAGAGGAGAAGGGGGTTTTCCGTTCAAAACGAGACGATGACTGATTCCCCTGCTGAAGCTTAAATGCAACCAGGAGATCCCTAGTGTCCCAGAAAGGGAACACAAAGTTTCTGAACACACGCTAAGTGGAGTAGAAGAGGTCTCTTTGGCTTGCATTGACTGCAGAGAAATCCTCAGCTCTCCCAGGCCATTTGGAATGGACATTGGTCTTCCCTGGGGTGACGAGTGGCTCCCTGAGTTCTGGGTGGCAACTCGAGAATTCCGCCGTAAGTCAATAATAACCACGTGGTTGCCCAGTCATCGCCAAAAGAAGCCATTACCCGCTGCAGCCTGTTGAGTGAAATCCCCCGAACCCACTGGATCATCGAATCAGAGCTAGTTAGCCTTGAGGAAACTTCAAATATGGCCCTACATAGGGGTCTCATTGGAGAAGAACACCAAGGTTCCAGCACAACTTCCTCTGAGCCCCTCCTTTCCTCTTGATCTTGACATGAGAGTCGGTCCAACTGCTTTGTCTAGAAAGGCATACCGACCTTCCTGTCGCACCTCAGGAGGAGGCAGGTCTCACTTGGCAACTGCAGAGGAACCCTCTTGGTGCGTGCCACATTCCGAAAGACACGTATTTCCCCATTCACTTAAGAGAAACCCCGATGCCTGAGCACCTTTTCCAATGGAACCCAGAGGATGAAGTCACCACACGAAGGGGCACTCACACCCGGGGTGCATACTCCCGAAAGAGCCTCTGGTTCCAAGGACAACTCGACAAGTGGCCTGATACCCCATGAACACCTCCAGAGGCAAGCGGCATTCCATGCCTCCACACAAGGTGGGGCCTAACATCCTGTTCAAACCCCCAAAGTCTCCGATATCGATGACTGAACAGAAGACGAAGCCTGAGATTTCCGCCTCACCTCCAGATGAGTCCCTCTTCAATGGCACTGTACCCAGGCAAATCCCAAGACAACTCTCTCACGTGCACAATATTACCCCTTCTCATAGACACTAAGGGAAGCTGCCAGAGGTCACCGTCACAAGCCCAGGGAACCTAGGGTTTCTTACAGCAATTCGAGAAACACCTTGAGATACCCCCTTAAACAGGTCCTGAAGTCCGATTACCCTGCCGTGAGTGGAGAGCCATCCCGGGTCCTCCTCAATACTCCAAAGGGGATTGAACTTCCCTGGGGACACAAGAGAGGCTCCCTGAGGTCCCCGTCGTATCTCAAGAGAATTGCCAAACCTCGAGGCGCAGCTCGAGGTAACACCATGAGATTCCCCTGACATCGCCACATGAGGCCCTTCTTTTTTTTGCAGGGCCTAGAGAGCAGAACAGAGTTCTCTCTCAAAACTCAAACAGAAGGCTTGATTGCCTTTCTTTTAACACAATGGGTTTCAAGAGCTTGCCTTGGCCACTCGAGAGGACCGAGTTCTTTGTTTCAAAGCGAGACGAGGCCTGATTCCCCGGCTGAAGCAAGAATGCAACCCTGCAAACACTAGCGCATCTGAAGGGGAACACGTTGTTTTTGGACACACGCCTAGAAGACTACAAGAGGTCTTTTAGCCCTGCAGTGATTCGAGAGCATTCCCCAGCTCTCCCAGACCATTTGGAATGGAGATTTTTCTTCCGTGGGGCCACACGAGAGGCTCGGGTTGTAACTCGATAATCCTGCCGTAAGTCAAAAATAACCACGTGGTTGCCCAGTCATCTCCGGAGGATGCCATGTCCCACTGCACCGAGTTGAGAGAAATAAAACAAACCCATTGGATCATCGAAACGGAAACTGACAGCCTTGAGGAAACAGCAAATGTGGTCCAACATACCGGTCTCTTTGGAGAGGAACACCGAGGTACCTGGCACAACTTCCTCTGAGCCACTTCTTCCCTCCTGATCTCGACATGAGTGTCAATCCCCCCGCTATGCCTGGAAAGGTATCGCGACCTTCCATCAAACCTCAGCACGAGGCCCTTTTCACTTGGAAACTCGAGAGGAAGCCTCGTGGTTTGTGCCACATTCCGAAAGACACCGATTTCCCCGTCAACTCGAGAGAAGTCCCAATGCCTGTGCACCTTTTATAGTGGAACCCCTAGGATGAAGTCACCACACGAAGGAGCACTGACACACTGGGTGCATCATCCTGAAATTGCCTCTGGATCGAAGAACAACTGGACAAGTAGCCTGACGCTCCATGAACACCCCGAGAGGAAAGCAGAGTTCTGTGCCTCCACAACAGGCGAGGCCTAATTCCCTGTTCAGAAACCCCAAAGACCCCGAGATCGATTTAAGAACAGGAGAGGAAGCCTGAGATTTCCGCCTCAACACCGGATGTGGCCCTCTTCCATGATACTGAACCCAGGGGAATCCCAAGACAACCCTCTCAATAGCACAATATTCCCCATTCTCATAGGCACCAATGGAAACTGCCAGAGGTCACTAACACAAGCCCAGGGAACCTAGGGATTCTTACAGCAACTCGAGAAAAACCTCGAGATACCCCCTTCAACACGTCTTGAAGCCGGGTTCCCCTGCCATGAATATGGAACATCCTGGGCCGTCCTCGGTGCTTGAGTGGGGACTGGATTTCCCTGGGGACACAAGAGAGGCTCCCTGAGGTCCCCGTCGTATCTCGAGAGAAATGCCAATCATCGAGCTGCAGCTCGAGGAAACACCATGAGATTCCACTGACATCGCCACAATAGGCCCTTCTTTTCCAGCACGGCCTAGAAAGCAGACCTGAGTCCTGTCTCAAAACTCCATTGAAGGCTTGATTGCCTTTCTTTTAACACAATGGGTTTCAAGAGCTTGCCTTGGCCACTCGAGAGGACAGAGTAGTTCTATTTTCAACGCGAGATGAGGCCTGATTCCCCGGCTGAAGCCTGAATGCAACCCCGGGAAACCTAGCGCTCCTGAAGGGAAACACGGAGTTTCTGGACACACGCCTAGAACACTAGAAGAGGTCTTTTTGCCCTCCAGCGACTCGAGAGCATTCCTCAGCTCTCCCACGCCATTTGGAATGGAGATTGTTCTTTCCTGGGGCCACACGAGAGACTCGCTGAGTTCCGGGTCGTAACTCGAGAATCCGGTCGTAAGTCGAGAATAATTAGGTGGTTGCCCAGTCATCGCCGGAGGAGGCCATGTTCCACTGCACCGAGTTGAAAGAAATACCACGAACCCATTGGATCATTGAAACGGAAACAGACAGCATTGAGGAAACAGCCAATGTGGCCCAACATACCGGTCTCTTTGGAAAGGAACACCGAGGTAGCTGGCACATCTACCTCTGAGCCCCTTCTTCCCTCCTGATCTCGACATGAGGGTCATTCCCCCCGCTATGCCTGGAAAGGTATCCTGACCTTCCATCAAACCTCAGCAGGAGTCCCTTCTCACTTGGAAAATCGAGAGGAAGCCTTGTGGTTCGTGTCACATTCGGAAAGACACCGATTTTCCGTCAACTCAAGTGAAGTACCAATGCCTTCCCGCCTTTTCTAATGGAACCCCGAGGATGAAGTCACAACACGAAGGAGCACTGACACACAGGGTGCATCCTCCCGAAAGAGCCTCTGGATCCAAGAACAACTCGACAAGTGGCCTGACACTCCACTAAAACCTCGAGTGGATAGCGGAGTTCCGTGGCTCCACACATGGCGAGGGCTAACTCCCTGTTCAGAACCACCAAAAACAAGAGATCGATGTCAGAACAGGAGAGGAAGCCTGAGATTCCCACCTCACTTCCAGATGTGGCCCTCTTCCATGGCACTGAACCCAGGGGAATGCCAAGACAATCCTCTCAACTGCACAGTATTCCCCATTCTTATAGGCACCAAGGGAAGCTACCAGAGGTCACCATCACAAGCCCTGGGAACCTAGGGATTCTTACAGCACATCGAGAAACACCTCGAGATATCCCCGTCAACACTTCTTGAAGCCCAATTCCCCTGCCGTGACTAGAGAGCCATCCTGGGCCGTCCTCACTACTACAATGGGCACTGGATTTCCCTGCGGACACAAGAGAGTCTCCCTGAGTTCCCGTCATGGAACGAGAGAAACACCACACGTCGAGACGCAGCTCCAGAAAACCCCTTGAGATTCCCCGGACATCGCCACATGAGACCATTCTTTTCCTCCATGGCCTAGAGAGAAACCCCGTGTCCACTCTCAAAACTGCACAGAAGGTTTGATTGCCTTTTACTTTTTTTAAACAATTGGCTTCAAGATCTAGGCTTATCGACTCGAGAGGAGAGAGGAGTTCTTTGTTTCAACTACAAACGTGGCCAGATTACAGGGCTGAAGCTTGAATGCACCCACGAGATACCTAGCGCCCCTGAAGCGGAACACGGAGTTTCTGGACACATGCCTAGATAACTAGAAGAGGTCTCTTTGCCCTGCACCGCCTGGAGAGCAATCCCCAGCTCTCCCACACCATAAGGAATGGAGATTGGTCTTCCCTGGTGCCTCACGAGAGGCTCGCTGAGTTTCGGGTCATAACTCAAGAATCCTGCTGTAAGTCAAGGAAAACCACGTGGTTGCCCAGTCATCACCAGAGGAGGCCATGTCCCGCTGCACCGAGTTGAGAGAAATACCACGAACTCATTGGATCATCGAAACGGAAATAGACAGCCTTGAGGAAACAGCAAATGTATCCCAACATATCAGCCTCATTGGAGAGGATCGCCGAGGTTCCTGGCACAACTTCCTTTGGGCCCCTTCTTCCCTCCTGATCTCCACATGTTGGCCAATACCCCTGCTATGCCTGTAAACGGACCGACCCTACATCAAACCTCAGCAGGAGGCCCTTCTCACTTGGAAACTAGAGAGGAAGTGTCGTGGTTGGTGCCACATTCCGAAAGACACCGATTTCCTGGTAAACTCAAGAGAAGTCCCAGTTCCTGCACACCTTTTACAATGGAACCCCGAGGATGTAGTCACCACACGAAGGAGCATTGACACACTGGGTGCATACTCCAGAAATTGCCTCTGGTTTGAAGGACAACTCGACAAGTGGTGTGACACTCCATGAACACCTCGAGAGGAAAGCGGAATTCTATGCCTCCACACAAGGCGAGGAATAACTACCTGTTCAGAACCCCCAAAGACCCCGAGATCGATTTCAGAACAGGAGAGGAAGCCTGATATTCCCGCCTCACTTCCAGATGTGGCCCTCTTCCATGTTACTGAACCCAGGGGAATCACAACACAACCCACTCAACTGCACAGTATTTCCCATTCTAATAAGCACCAAGGGAAGCTGCCAGAAGTCACCGTCACAAGCCCAGGGAACCTTGGGATTCTTACAGCAACTCGAGAAACACCTCAAAATATCCCCTTCAACACTTCTTGAAGACTGATTCCCCTCCCGTGATTACAGAGCCATCCTGGGCCGTACTCACTACTACAATGGGCACTGGACTTCCCTGGGGACACAAGAGAGGCTCCCTGAGTTCCCCATCATAGCTAGAGAGAAACACCACTCGTCGAGACGGAGCTCCAGAAAACACTTTGAGATTCCATGGACATCTCCACATGAGGCCATTCTTTTCCTCCATGGCCTAGACAGTAACCCCCAGTCCACTCTCAAAACTCTACAGAAGGCTTGATTGCCTTTTACTTTTTTTAAACAATGGGCTTCCTGAGCTAGAATTATCGACTCGAGAGGAGAGAGCCATTCTTTGTTTCAACTAGAAACGTTGCTAGACTCCAAGGCTGAAGCTTCAATGCACCCACGAGATCCTTTGCGCCCGTGAAGGGGAACTCAGAGTTTCTGGACACACGCCTAGAAGATTAGAAGAGGTCTCTTTGCCCTGCACCGACTCGAGAGCAATCCCCACCTCACCCACGCCATTTGGAATGCAGATTGTTCTTCCCTGGGGCCACACGAGAGGCTCGCTTAGTTCTGGTTCACAACTCGAGAATCCCGCAGTAAGTCGAGAATAACCACGTAGTTGCCCAGTCATCGCCAGAGGAGGCCATGTCCCACTGCACAGAAGTGAGAGAAATACCACGAACCGATTGGATCATCGAAACGGAAACAGACAGCCTTGAGGAAAGAGCCAATGTTGCCCAAGAAACCGGCCTCTTTGGAGAGGAACACCGAGGTACCTGGCACATAATCCTCTGAGCCCCTTCTTCCATCCTGATCTCGACATGAGGGTCACTTCCCCCGCTATGGCTGGAAAGGTATCCCGACCTTCCATCAAACCTCAGCAGGAGGAACTTCTCACTTGGAAACTCGACAGGAAGCCTCGTGGTTCGTGCCACATTCCGAAAGACACCGATTGTCCCGTCAACTCAAGAGAAGTCCCAATGCTTGCCCTCCTTTTCCAATGGAACCCCGAAGATGAAGTCTCCACACGAAGGAACACTGACACACTGGGTGCATCCTCCCGAAAGAGCCTCTGGTTCCAAGGACAACTCGACAAGTGGCCTGACACTCCACTAAAACCTTGAGAGGATAGCGGAGTTCCCTGGCTCCACACAAGGCGATGCCTAACTCCCTGTTCAGAACTCCCAAAGACCCGGAGATCAATGTCAGAACAGGAGAGGAAGCCTGAGATTCCCGCCTCACCTCCAGATGTGGCCCTCTTCCATGGCACTGAACTCAGTGGAATCCCAAGGCAACCGTCTTAACTGCACAGTATTCCCCATTCTCATAGGAACCAAGGGAAGCTGCCAGACGTCACCGTCACAAGCCCAGGTAACCTAGGGATTCTTACAGCACATCAAGAAACACCTCGAGATATCCCCTTCAACACTTCTTGAAGCCCGATTCCCCTGCCGTGNCCAACATACCGGTCTCTTTGGAGAGGAACACCGAGGTACCTGGCACAACTTCCTCTGAGCCACTTCTTCCCTCCTGATCTCGACATGAGTGTCAATCCCCCCGCTATGCCTGGAAAGGTATCGCGACCTTCCATCAAACCTCAGCACGAGGCCCTTTTCACTTGGAAACTCGAGAGGAAGCCTCGTGGTTTGTGCCACATTCCGAAAGACACCGATTTCCCCGTCAACTCGAGAGAAGTCCCAATGCCTGTGCACCTTTTATAGTGGAACCCCTAGGATGAAGTCACCACACGAAGGAGCACTGACACACTGGGTGCATCATCCTGAAATTGCCTCTGGATCGAAGAACAACTGGACAAGTAGCCTGACGCTCCATGAACACCCCGAGAGGAAAGCAGAGTTCTGTGCCTCCACAACAGGCGAGGCCTAATTCCCTGTTCAGAAACCCCAAAGACCCCGAGATCGATTTAAGAACAGGAGAGGAAGCCTGAGATTTCCGCCTCAACACCGGATGTGGCCCTCTTCCATGATACTGAACCCAGGGGAATCCCAAGACAACCCTCTCAATAGCACAATATTCCCCATTCTCATAGGCACCAATGGAAACTGCCAGAGGTCACTAACACAAGCCCAGGGAACCTAGGGATTCTTACAGCAACTCGAGAAAAACCTCGAGATACCCCCTTCAACACGTCTTGAAGCCGGGTTCCCCTGCCATGAATATGGAACATCCTGGGCCGTCCTCGGTGCTTGAGTGGGGACTGGATTTCCCTGGGGACACAAGAGAGGCTCCCTGAGGTCCCCGTCGTATCTCGAGAGAAATGCCAATCATCGAGCTGCAGCTCGAGGAAACACCATGAGATTCCACTGACATCGCCACAATAGGCCCTTCTTTTCCAGCACGGCCTAGAAAGCAGACCTGAGTCCTGTCTCAAAACTCCATTGAAGGCTTGATTGCCTTTCTTTTAACACAATGGGTTTCAAGAGCTTGCCTTGGCCACTCGAGAGGACAGAGTAGTTCTATTTTCAACGCGAGATGAGGCCTGATTCCCCGGCTGAAGCCTGAATGCAACCCCGGGAAACCTAGCGCTCCTGAAGGGAAACACGGAGTTTCTGGACACACGCCTAGAACACTAGAAGAGGTCTTTTTGCCCTCCAGCGACTCGAGAGCATTCCTCAGCTCTCCCACGCCATTTGGAATGGAGATTGTTCTTTCCTGGGGCCACACGAGAGACTCGCTGAGTTCCGGGTCGTAACTCGAGAATCCGGTCGTAAGTCGAGAATAATTAGGTGGTTGCCCAGTCATCGCCGGAGGAGGCCATGTTCCACTGCACCGAGTTGAAAGAAATACCACGAACCCATTGGATCATTGAAACGGAAACAGACAGCATTGAGGAAACAGCCAATGTGGCCCAACATACCGGTCTCTTTGGAAAGGAACACCGAGGTAGCTGGCACATCTACCTCTGAGCCCCTTCTTCCCTCCTGATCTCGACATGAGGGTCATTCCCCCCGCTATGCCTGGAAAGGTATCCTGACCTTCCATCAAACCTCAGCAGGAGTCCCTTCTCACTTGGAAAATCGAGAGGAAGCCTTGTGGTTCGTGTCACATTCGGAAAGACACCGATTTTCCGTCAACTCAAGTGAAGTACCAATGCCTTCCCGCCTTTTCTAATGGAACCCCGAGGATGAAGTCACAACACGAAGGAGCACTGACACACAGGGTGCATCCTCCCGAAAGAGCCTCTGGATCCAAGAACAACTCGACAAGTGGCCTGACACTCCACTAAAACCTCGAGTGGATAGCGGAGTTCCGTGGCTCCACACATGGCGAGGGCTAACTCCCTGTTCAGAACCACCAAAAACAAGAGATCGATGTCAGAACAGGAGAGGAAGCCTGAGATTCCCACCTCACTTCCAGATGTGGCCCTCTTCCATGGCACTGAACCCAGGGGAATGCCAAGACAATCCTCTCAACTGCACAGTATTCCCCATTCTTATAGGCACCAAGGGAAGCTACCAGAGGTCACCATCACAAGCCCTGGGAACCTAGGGATTCTTACAGCACATCGAGAAACACCTCGAGATATCCCCGTCAACACTTCTTGAAGCCCAATTCCCCTGCCGTGACTAGAGAGCCATCCTGGGCCGTCCTCACTACTACAATGGGCACTGGATTTCCCTGCGGACACAAGAGAGTCTCCCTGAGTTCCCGTCATGGAACGAGAGAAACACCACACGTCGAGACGCAGCTCCAGAAAACCCCTTGAGATTCCCCGGACATCGCCACATGAGACCATTCTTTTCCTCCATGGCCTAGAGAGAAACCCCGTGTCCACTCTCAAAACTGCACAGAAGGTTTGATTGCCTTTTACTTTTTTTAAACAATTGGCTTCAAGATCTAGGCTTATCGACTCGAGAGGAGAGAGGAGTTCTTTGTTTCAACTACAAACGTGGCCAGATTACAGGGCTGAAGCTTGAATGCACCCACGAGATACCTAGCGCCCCTGAAGCGGAACACGGAGTTTCTGGACACATGCCTAGATAACTAGAAGAGGTCTCTTTGCCCTGCACCGCCTGGAGAGCAATCCCCAGCTCTCCCACACCATAAGGAATGGAGATTGGTCTTCCCTGGTGCCTCACGAGAGGCTCGCTGAGTTTCGGGTCATAACTCAAGAATCCTGCTGTAAGTCAAGGAAAACCACGTGGTTGCCCAGTCATCACCAGAGGAGGCCATGTCCCGCTGCACCGAGTTGAGAGAAATACCACGAACTCATTGGATCATCGAAACGGAAATAGACAGCCTTGAGGAAACAGCAAATGTATCCCAACATATCAGCCTCATTGGAGAGGATCGCCGAGGTTCCTGGCACAACTTCCTTTGGGCCCCTTCTTCCCTCCTGATCTCCACATGTTGGCCAATACCCCTGCTATGCCTGTAAACGGACCGACCCTACATCAAACCTCAGCAGGAGGCCCTTCTCACTTGGAAACTAGAGAGGAAGTGTCGTGGTTGGTGCCACATTCCGAAAGACACCGATTTCCTGGTAAACTCAAGAGAAGTCCCAGTTCCTGCACACCTTTTACAATGGAACCCCGAGGATGTAGTCACCACACGAAGGAGCATTGACACACTGGGTGCATACTCCAGAAATTGCCTCTGGTTTGAAGGACAACTCGACAAGTGGTGTGACACTCCATGAACACCTCGAGAGGAAAGCGGAATTCTATGCCTCCACACAAGGCGAGGAATAACTACCTGTTCAGAACCCCCAAAGACCCCGAGATCGATTTCAGAACAGGAGAGGAAGCCTGATATTCCCGCCTCACTTCCAGATGTGGCCCTCTTCCATGTTACTGAACCCAGGGGAATCACAACACAACCCACTCAACTGCACAGTATTTCCCATTCTAATAAGCACCAAGGGAAGCTGCCAGAAGTCACCGTCACAAGCCCAGGGAACCTTGGGATTCTTACAGCAACTCGAGAAACACCTCAAAATATCCCCTTCAACACTTCTTGAAGACTGATTCCCCTCCCGTGATTACAGAGCCATCCTGGGCCGTACTCACTACTACAATGGGCACTGGACTTCCCTGGGGACACAAGAGAGGCTCCCTGAGTTCCCCATCATAGCTAGAGAGAAACACCACTCGTCGAGACGGAGCTCCAGAAAACACTTTGAGATTCCATGGACATCTCCACATGAGGCCATTCTTTTCCTCCATGGCCTAGACAGTAACCCCCAGTCCACTCTCAAAACTCTACAGAAGGCTTGATTGCCTTTTACTTTTTTTAAACAATGGGCTTCCTGAGCTAGAATTATCGACTCGAGAGGAGAGAGCCATTCTTTGTTTCAACTAGAAACGTTGCTAGACTCCAAGGCTGAAGCTTCAATGCACCCACGAGATCCTTTGCGCCCGTGAAGGGGAACTCAGAGTTTCTGGACACACGCCTAGAAGATTAGAAGAGGTCTCTTTGCCCTGCACCGACTCGAGAGCAATCCCCACCTCACCCACGCCATTTGGAATGCAGATTGTTCTTCCCTGGGGCCACACGAGAGGCTCGCTTAGTTCTGGTTCACAACTCGAGAATCCCGCAGTAAGTCGAGAATAACCACGTAGTTGCCCAGTCATCGCCAGAGGAGGCCATGTCCCACTGCACAGAAGTGAGAGAAATACCACGAACCGATTGGATCATCGAAACGGAAACAGACAGCCTTGAGGAAAGAGCCAATGTTGCCCAAGAAACCGGCCTCTTTGGAGAGGAACACCGAGGTACCTGGCACATAATCCTCTGAGCCCCTTCTTCCATCCTGATCTCGACATGAGGGTCACTTCCCCCGCTATGGCTGGAAAGGTATCCCGACCTTCCATCAAACCTCAGCAGGAGGAACTTCTCACTTGGAAACTCGACAGGAAGCCTCGTGGTTCGTGCCACATTCCGAAAGACACCGATTGTCCCGTCAACTCAAGAGAAGTCCCAATGCTTGCCCTCCTTTTCCAATGGAACCCCGAAGATGAAGTCTCCACACGAAGGAACACTGACACACTGGGTGCATCCTCCCGAAAGAGCCTCTGGTTCCAAGGACAACTCGACAAGTGGCCTGACACTCCACTAAAACCTTGAGAGGATAGCGGAGTTCCCTGGCTCCACACAAGGCGATGCCTAACTCCCTGTTCAGAACTCCCAAAGACCCGGAGATCAATGTCAGAACAGGAGAGGAAGCCTGAGATTCCCGCCTCACCTCCAGATGTGGCCCTCTTCCATGGCACTGAACTCAGTGGAATCCCAAGGCAACCGTCTTAACTGCACAGTATTCCCCATTCTCATAGGAACCAAGGGAAGCTGCCAGACGTCACCGTCACAAGCCCAGGTAACCTAGGGATTCTTACAGCACATCAAGAAACACCTCGAGATATCCCCTTCAACACTTCTTGAAGCCCGATTCCCCTGCCGTGACTAGAGAGCCATCCTGGGCAATCCTCACTACTACAATGGGCACTGGACTTGCCTGGGGACAGAAGAGAGGCTCCCCGAGTTTCCCGTCATAGCTCGAGAGAAAAACCACACATTGAGACACAGCTCCAGAAAACACCTTGAGATTTCCCCAGACAGCGTCACATGAAGCTGTTCTTTTCCTCCATGGCCTAGAGAGAAACTCCGAGTCCACTCTCAAATCTCCACAGAAAGCTTGATTGCCTTTTAGTTTTTTTAAACAATGGGCTTCAAGAGCTAGCCTTGTTGACTCGAGAGGAGAGAGGAGTTCTTTGTTTCAACTAGAAACTTGGCCAGACTCCACGGCTGAAGCTTGAATGCACTCACGAGATCCCTAGTGCCCCTGAAGCAGAACTCGGAGTTTCTGGACTAACGCCTAGGAAACTAGAGAAGGTCTCTTTGCCCTGCAGCGACTCAAGACCATTCCCAAGCTCTCCCACGCCATTTGGAATGGAGTTTGTTATTCCTTGGGGCCACACGAGAGGCTCGCTGAGTTCCAGGTCGTAACTCGAGAATACCGCCGTAAGTTGAGAATAACCACTTTGTTGCCCAGTTATCGCCAGAGATGGCCATGTCCCACTGCACCGAGTTGAGGGAAATACCACGAACCGATTGGATCTTTGAAACGGAAGCAAACAGCCTTGAGGAAACAGCAAATGTTGCCCAATATACCGGTTTCTTTGGAGAGGAACACCGAGGTATATGGCACATCTTCCTCTTAGCCCCTTCTTCCCTCCTGGTCTCGACATGAATGTCAATACCCCCGTTATGCCTGGAAAGGTATCCCGACCTTCCATCAAACCTCAGCAGGAGGCCCTTCTCACTTGGAAACTCGAAAGGAAGCCTCGTGGTTCGTGTCACATTTCGAAAAACACCCATTTTCATGTCAACTAAAGAAAAGTCCCAATGCCTGCCCAGATTTTCCAATTGAACCCCGAGGATTCAGTCACCACACGAAGGAGCACTGACACACTGGGTACATCCTCCCAAAAGAGCCTCTGGTTCCAAGGACAAGTGGACAAGTGGCCTGACACTCCATGAACACCTTGAGAGGATAGAGGAGTTCCCTGGCTCCACACAAGGCGAGGCCTAACTCCCTGATCAGAGCCCCCTAAGACCCGGAGATCGATGTCAGAACAGGAGAGGAAGCCTGAGATTCCTGCCTCACCTCCAGATGTGGCCCTCTTCCATTGCACTGAACCCAGTGGATTGCCAAGACAACCCTCTCAACTGCACAGTATTCCCCATTCTGATAGATACCAAGGGAAGCTGCAAGAGGTAACTGTCACAAGCTCAGCGAACATAGGGATTCTTACAGCACATGGACAAACACGTCGAGATATCCCCGTAAACACTTCTTGAAGCCCGATTCCCCTGCTGTGATGAGAGAGCCGTCCCGGGCCGTCTTCGCAACTACATTGGGCACTGGACTTCGTTGGGGAAAGAAGAGGGGCTCCTTGATTCCTGGTCATAGCTCAAGAGAAACAACACACTTTGAGACACAGCTCCAGAAAACACCTTGATATTCCCCGGACATAGCCACATGAGGCCGTTCTTTTCCTCCATGGTCTAGAGAGAAACCCTGAGTCCACTCTCAAAACTCCACAGAAGGCTTGATTGCTTTTTATTTTTTTTTTTAAACAATAGGCTTCAAGAGCTAAGCTTGTCTATTCGAGAGGAGAGAGGCATTCTTTGGTCCCACTAGAAACGTGGCCAGACTCTACGGCTGAAGCTTGAATGCAACCACGAGATCCCTAGCGCCCCTGAAGCAGAACACGGAGGTTCTGGACACACGCCTAGAAGACTAGAAGAGGTCTCTTTGCCCTGCAGCGACTCGAGAGCAATTCCCAGCTCTCCCACGCCATTTGCAATGGAGATTGGTCTTCCCTGGGGCCACACGAGAGGCTCGCTGAGTTCCAGGTCGTAATTCGAGAATCCCGCCGTAAGTCGAGAATAACCACCTGGTTGCCCAGTCATCGGCAGAGGAGGCCATGTTCCACTGCACCGAGTTGAGAGAAATACCACGAAACCATTGGATCATCGAAACGGAAATAGACAGCCTTGAGGAAACAGCAAATGTGTCCCCACATACCGGTCTCATTGGAGAGGAACACTGAAGTTCCTGACACAATTTCCTCTGAGCCCCTTCTTTCTTTGTGATCTCGACATGAGGGTCAATACCCCTGCTATGACTGGAAAGGGACCCGACCTTCCATCAAACCTCAGCAGGAGGCCCTTCTCATTTGGAAGCTAAGGAGGAAGCTTCGTGGTTCATGCCACATTCCGAAAGACACCGATTTCCCGGTCAACTCAAGAGAAGTCCCAATGACTGTGCACCTTTTCTAATGGAACTCCGAGGATGAAGTCACCACACGAAGGAGCACTGACACACTGCGTGCATCCTCCCGAAATGGACTCTGGTTGGAAGGACAACTCTACAAGTGGCCTGACACTCCATGAACACCTCGAGAGGAACGCGGAGTTCCGTGGCTCCGCACAAGGCGAGGCCTAACTTCCTGTTCAGAACCCCCAAAGACCCCGAGATCGATTTCAGAACAGGAAAGGAAGCCTTAGATTCCCGCCTCAACACCAGATGTGGCCCTCTTCTATGGCACTGAACCCAGGGGTATCCCAAGACAACCCTCTCAACTGCACAGTATTCCCGATTCTCATAGGCACCAAGGGAAACTGCCAGAGGTCACCGACACAAACCCAGGGAACCTAGGGATTCTTACAGCAACTCGAGAAAGACCTTGAGATACCCCCGTCAACTAGTCTTGAAGCCCGATTCCCCTGCCATGGATCTGGAGACATCCCGGGCCTTCCTTGCTGCTTGAGTGGTGACTGGAATTCCCCTGGGACACAAGAGAGGCTCCCTGAGCTTCCCGTCATAGATCGAGAGAAACACCACACGTTGAGTTGCAGGTCGAGGAAACACCATGAGATTACCCCCAACATAGACATATGAGGCACTTCTTTTCCTGCAGGGCCTACAAAAAAAAACACCGATTCCTTTCAAAACTCCACAGAAGAATTGAGTGCCTTTCTTTTAACACAATGGGTTTCAAGAGATAGCCTTGGCCACTCGAGAGGACAGAGGAGTTTTTGTTTCAACTCGAGACGAGGATTGATTCCCCGGCTGAACCTTGAATGCAACCCCGGGAACTCTAGCGCCCTTGAAGGGGAACATGGAGTTTCTGGACAAACTCCTAGAAGACTATAAGATGTGTTTTTGCCCCTGCAGCGACTCGAGAGCATTCCCCAGCTCTCCCACTTCATTTGGATTGGAGATTGTTCTTCCCTGGGGCCATACGAGAGGCTCGCTGAGTTCAGGGTCATAACTCGAGACTCCCGCCGTAAGTCGAGAATAACCACGTGGTTGCCCAGTCATCGCCGGAGGAGGACATGTTCCACTGCACAGAGCTGAGAGAAATACCACGAACCTATTAGATCATCGAAACTGAAACAGACAGCCTTGAGAAAACAGCAATTGTGGCCCAACATACCAGTCTCTTTGGAGAGGAACACTGAGGTACCTGGCACATCTTCTTCTGAGCCCCTTCTTCCCTTCTGATCTCGACATGAGGGTCAATACCCCCGCTATGCCTGGAAAGGTATCCCGACCTTCCATCAAACCTCAGCAGGAGGCCCTTCTAATTGGAAACTCGAGAGGAAGCCTCGTGGTTCATGCTACATTACAAAAGACACCGATTTTCCCGCAACTCAAGAGAAGTCCCAAAGCCAGCCCACCTTTTCCAATGGAACCCCAAGGATGAAGTCACCACACGAAGTAGCACTGACACACTGGGTGCATCCTCTCGAAAGAGCCTCTGGTTCCAAGGACAACTTGACAAGTGCCCTGACACTTCATGAACACCTTGAGAGGATAGCGGGGTTTTGTGGCTCCACACAAGATGAGGCCTAACTCCGTGTTCAGAACCTCCAAAAACCCGGAGATCAATGACAGAACAGGAGAGGAAGTCTGAGATTTCCGCCTCACCTCCAGATGTGGCCCTCTTCCACGACAATGAACCCAGTAGATTCCCAAGACAACCCTCTCAACTGCACAGTATGCCCCATTCTCATAGGCACCAAGGGAAGCTGCCAGAGGTCACAGTCATAAGCCCAGGGAATCTAGGGATTCTTACAGCACATTGAGAAAAACCTCGAGATATCCCCTTCAACATTTCTTGAAGCCCGATTCCCCTGCCGTGACTAGTGAACCATCCTGGGCCGTCCTCGCTACTACAATGGGCACTGGACTTCACTTGGGACAGAAGAGAGGCTCCCTGAGTTCCCCGTCATAGCTAGAGATAAACAACACACGTCGAGACGCAGCTCCAGAAAACACCTTGAGATTCCACTGACATCGCCACATGAGGCCGTTCTTTTCCTCCATGGCCTACAGAGAAACCCCGAGTCCACTGTGAAATCCCCACAGAAGGCTTGATTGCCTTTTACTTTTTTTAAACAATGGCTTTCAAGAGGTATACTTGTCGACTCGAGAGGAGAGAGGAGTTCTTTGTTTCAACTAGAAACATGGCGAGACTCCACGGCTGAAGCTTGAATGCACCCACGAGATCCTTGGCGGCCCTGAAGGGGAACTCGGTGTTTCTGGACACACGCCTAAAAGACTAGAAGAGGTCTCTTTGCCCTGCAGCGACTCGAAAGCAATCCCCAGCTCTCCCACGCCATTTGGAATGGAGATTCGTCTTCCCTAGGGCCACACGAGACGCTCGCTCAGTTCCGGGTAGTAACTCGAGAATCCCACCGTAAGTCGAGAATAACCACGTGGTTGCTCAGTCATCGCCAGAGGAGGCCATGTCCCGCTGCACCGAGTTGAGAGAAATAACACGAACCCATTGGATCATAAAAACAGAAATAGATGTCCTTGAAGAAACATTGAATGTAGACCAACATACCCGTCTCATTGGAGAGGAACACCGAGGTTCCTAGCACAACTTCCTCTGAGCCCCTTCTTCCCTCCTGATCTCGACATGAGGGTCAATACGCCTGCTATGCCTGGATAGGGACCCGACTTTTCATCAAATCTCAGCAGGAGGCCCTTCTCACTTGGAAACTAGAGAGGAAGCCTCGTGGTTCGTGCCACATTCCGAAAGACACCGATTTCCCCATCAACTCAAGAGAAGTCCCAATGCCTGAGCACCTTTTACAATCGAACCCCGAGGATGAAGTCACCACACGAAGGAGCACTGACACACTGGGTGCATCCTCTCGAAATTGCCTCTGGTTCGAAGGACAACTCGACAAGTGGCCTGACACTAAATGAACACCTTGAGAAGAATGCGGAGTTCAGTGCCTCCACACAAGGCGAGGCCTAACTCCCTGTTCAGAACCCCCAAAGACCCCATGATCGATTTCAGAACAGGAGAGGAAGCCTGAGATTCCCACCTCACACCATATGTGGACATCTTCCATGGCACTGAAACCAGGGTAATCACAACACAACCCTCTCAACTGCACAGTATTCCCCATTCTCATAGGCACCAAGGGAAACTGCCAGAGGTCACCGACACAAGCCCAGGGAACATACGGATTCTTACAGCAGCTCGAGAAACATCTCGAGATACCCCCTTTAACACGTCTTGAAGCCCGATTCCCCTGCAATGAATCGGGAGACATCCTGGGCCATCCTCGTTTCTTGAGTGGGGACTGGACTTCCCTGGGGACACAAGAGAGGCTCCCTGAGCTCCCCGTCGTAGCTCTAGAGAAACGCCACATGTCGAGTTGCAGCTCGAGAAAACACCATTAGATTACCCCCGACATCGACATATGAGACACTTCTTTTCCTGCAGGGCCTATAAACAACCTCGAGTCTTCTCTCAAAACTCCCCAGAAGGCTTGATTCCCTTTGTTTAACACAATGGGATTCAAGAGCTAGCCTTGGCCACTCAAGAGGTGAGGGGGGTTCTTTGTTTCAAAACAAGACGATGCCTGAATCCCCTGCTGAAGCTTGAATGCAACCAGGATATCCCTAGTGCTCCAGAAGGGGAACACAGAGTTTCTGACCACACGCTAAGAAGAGTAGAAGAGGTCTATTTGGCCTGCAGCGACTTCAGAGCAATCCCCAGCTCTCCCACGCCATTTGGAATGGACATTGGTCTTCCCTGGGACCACATGAGTGGCTCCCTGAGTTCTGGGTGGCAACTCGAGAATCCCGCCTAAGTCAATAATAACCACGTGGTTGCCCAGTCACCGCCAAAGGAAGCCATTTCCCACTGCAGCCTGTTGAGAGAAATCCCACGAACCCACTGGATCATTGAAACGGAACTAGTCAGCTTTGAGGAAACTTCAAATATGACCCAAAATATGGGTCTCATTGGAGAAGAACACCAAGGTTCCAGCACAACTTCCTCTGAGCCCCTTCTTCCCTCTTGATCTTGATATGAGGGTCGGTCCCACTGCTTTGTCTGGAAAGGGATACCAACCTTCCTGTTCCACCTCAGGAGGAGGCCGGTCTCACTTGGCAACTGCAGAGGAACCCTCGTGGTGCGTGCCACATTCCGAAGGACACCGATTTCCCCGTCCACTCAAGAGAAATCCCGAGGCCTGTGCACCTTTTCCAATGGAACCCAGAGGATGAATTCACCACACGAAGGGGCACTCACACCCGGGGTGCATCCTCCCGAAAGAGCCTCTCGTTCCAAGGACAACTAGACAAGTGGCCTGATACTCCATGAACATCTCAAGAGGCAATCAGAGTTCCATGCCTCCACACAAGTTGAGGCGTAACATCCTGTTCAAAACCCCCAAAGACTCCGAGATCGATGTCTGAACAGAAGACAAAGCCTGAGATTCCCACCTCACCTCCAGATGAGACCCTCTTCAATGGCACTGAACCCAGGCGAATCCCAAGACAACCCTCTCAAGTGCACACTATTACCCCTTCTCATAGGCACCAAGGGAAGCTGCCAGAGTTCACCGTTCCAAGCCCAGGGAACCTAGGGTTTCTTACACCACCTCGAGAAACACCTTGAGATACCCCCTTCAACACGTCCTGAATCATATTACCGGTCGTGAATGGACAGCCATCTCGGGCACTCCTCGCTACTCCAATGGGGTCTGGACTTCCCTCGGGACACAAGAGAGGCTCCCTGAGGTCCCCGTCGTTTCTCTAGAGAAATGCCAAACGTTGAGCCGCAGCTCGAGGAAACACCATGAGATTCCCCTGACATCGCCACATGAGGCCCTTCTTTTCCTGCAGGGCCTAGAGAGCAGACCCGAGTTCTCTCTCAAAACTCCACAGAAGGCTGGATTGCCTTTCTTTTAACACAATGGGTTTCAAGAGCTTGCTTTGGCCACTCGAGAGGACAGAGGAGTTCTTTGTTTCAACTCGAGATGAGGCCTGATTCCCTGGCTGAAGCTTGAATGCAACCACGGGAACCCTAGCGACCATGAAGGGGAACACGGAGTTTCTGGACACATGCCTAGAAGACTAGAAGAGGTCTTTTTGCCCTGCAGCGACTCACAGCATTCCCCAGCTTTCCCACACCATTTTGAAGGGAGATTGTTCTTCCCTGGGGACACACGAGTGGCTCGCTGAGTTCCGGGTCATAAGTAGAGAATCCCGCAGTAAGTAGAGAATAACCACGTGGTTGCCCAGTCATCTCCGGAGGAGGCCATGTCCCACTGCACCGAGTTGAGAGAAATAGCAAGAACCCATTGGATCATCGAAACGGAAACAGACAGCCTTGAGGAAACAGCAAACGTGGCCCAACATACAGGTCTATTTGGAGAGGAACACCGAGGAACCTGGCACATCTTCGTCTGAGCCCCTTCTTCCCTCCTGATCTCGACATGAGTGTTAATCACCCCGCTATGCCTGGAAAGGTATCCCGACCTTCCATCAAACCTCTGCAGTAGGCCCTTCTCAATTGGAAACTCGAGAGGAAGCCTCGTGGTTCGTGCCACATTCCATAAGACACTGATTTTCCCATCAACTCAAGAGAAGTCCCAATGCCTGCGCATCTTTTCCATTGGAAATCTGAGGATGAAGTCACCACACGAAGGAGCACTGACACACTCGGTGCATCTTTCCGAAAGAGCCTCTGGTTCCAAGGACAACTCTACAAGTTGCCTTACACTCCATGAACACATCTAGAGGATAGCGGAGTTCAGTGGCTCCACACAAGGCGACACCTAACTCCCTGTTCACAACCCCCAAAGACCCCGAGATAGATTTCAAAACAGGAGAGGAATCCTGAGATTCCTGCCTCACCTCCAGATGTGGCCCTCTTCCATGGCACTGAACCCAGGGGAATCACAACAAAACCCTCTCAACTGCACAGTATTCCTCATTCTCATAGGCACCAAGGGAAGCTGCCAGAGGTCACCGTTACAAGCCCAGGGAACGTAGGGATTCTTACAACAACTCGAGAAACACTCGAGATACCCCCTTCAGCACTTCTTGAAACCCGAATCCCCTGCCGTGACTAGAGAGTCATCCTGGGCTGTCCTTGCAACGACAATGGGCACTGGACTTCGCTGGGGACAAAAGAGAGGCTCCCTGAGTTTCCCGTCAGAACTCGAGAGAAACACCACGTGTCGAGACGAAGCTCCAGTAAACGCTTTGAGATTCCCTGGACATCTCCACAGGAGGCTGTTCTTTTCCTTCATGGCCTAGATAGAAACCCCGAGTCCACTCTCAAAACTCCACAGATGGCTTGATTGCCTTTTACTTTTTTTAAACAATGGGCTTCAAGAGCTAACCTTGTCGACTCGAGAGGAGAGAGGATTCTTTGTTTCAACTAGAAACGTGGCCAGACTCCACGGCGAAGCTTGAATGCACCCACGAGATCCCTAGCGCCCCGGAAGCAGAACGCGGAGTTTCTGGACACATTCTAAGAGGAGTAGAAGAGGTTTCTTTGGCCTGCAACAACTCGAGAGCAGTCCCCAGCTCTCCCACGCCATTTGGAATGAAGATTGGTCTTCCCTAGGGCCACACGAGAAGCTCGCTGACTTCCGGGTCATAACTCGATAATCCCGCCGTAAGTCGAGAATAACCACGTGGTTGCCCAGTCCTTGCCACAGGACGCCATGTCCCGCTACACCGAGTTGAGAGAAATACCACGAACTTATTGGATCATCAAAACAGAAATAGATATCCTTGAAGAAACATCAAATGTAGACCAACATATCCGTCTCATTGGAGAGGAACATGGAGGTTCCTGGCACAACTTTCTCTGAGCCACTTCTTCCCTCCTGATCTCGACATGAGGGTCAATACCCGTGCTATGCCTGGAAAGGGACCCGACTTTCCATCAAAGCTCAGCAGGAGGCCCTTCTCACTTGGAAACTAGAGAGGAAGCCTAGTGGTTCGTGCCACATTCCGAAAGACACCGATTTCCCAGTCAACTCAAGAGAAGTCCCAATGCCTGAGCACCTTTTACAATGGAACCACGAGGATGAAGTCACCACATGAAGGAGAACTGACACACTGGGTGCATCCTCTCGAAATTGCCTCTGGTTCGAAGGACAACTCGACAAGTGGCCTGACACTCCATGAACACCTAGAGAGGAAAGCGGAGTTCCGTGCCTCCACACAAGGCGAGGCCTAACTCCCTGTTCAGAACTCCCAAAGACCCCAAGGTCGATTTCAGAACAGGAGAGGAAGCCTGAGATTCCCGCCTCAACACCAGATGTGGACCTCTTCCATGGCACTGAAACCAGGGGAATCACAACACAACTCTCTCAACTGCACAGTATTCCTCATTCTCATAGGCACCAAGGGAAACTGCTAGAGGTCACCGACACAAGCCCAGGGAACCTAGGGATTCTTACAGTAACTCGATAAACATCTCGAGATACCCCCTTCAACACGTCTTGAAGACCGATTCCCCTGCCATAAATCGGGAGACATCCCGGGCCGTCCTCGCTTCTTGAGTGGGGACTGGACTTCCCTGGGGACACAAGAGAGGCTCCCTGAGCTCCCTGTCGTAGCTCTAGAGAAACGCCACATGTCAAGTTGCAGCTCGAGAAAACACCATGAGATTACCCCCAGCACCGATATATGAGACACTTCTTTTCCTGCAGGGCCTAGAAAGCAACCCAGAATCCTCTCTCAAAACTGCACAGAAGGCTTGATTCCCTTTATTTAACACAATGGGCTTCAAAAGCTAGCCTTGGCCACTCGAGAGTAGAGGGGGTTCTTCGTTTCAAAACGAGACAGTGCTTGACTCCCCTGCTGAAGCTTGAATGCAACCAGGAGATCCCTAGTGTACCAGAAGGGGAACACAGAGTTTCTGAACACATGCTAAGAGGAGTAGAAGAGGTCTATTTGACCTGCAGCGACTCCAGAGCAATCCCCAGCTCTCCCGCACCATTTGGAATGGACATTGGTCTTCCATGATGCCACATGAGTGGTTCCCTGTGTTCTGGGTGGCAACTCGAGAATCCTGCCGTAAGTCAATAATAACCACGTGGTTGCCCAGTCATCGTCAAAGGAAGCCATTTCCCGCTGCAGCCTGTTGAGAGAAATCCCACGAACTCACTGGATCTTCGAAACAGAACTAGTCAGCCTTGAGAAAACTTTAAATATGGCCCAACATAGGCGTGTCATTGGAGAAGAACACCAAGGTTTCATCACAACTTTCTCTGAGCCCGTCTTCCTTCTTGATCTTGACATGAGGGTCGGTCCCACTGCTTTGTCTGGAAAGGGATACCGACCTTCCTGTCCCACCTCAGGAGGAGGCCGGTCTCACTTGGCAACTGCAGAGGAACCCTCGTGGTTCGTGCCACATTCTGAAAGACACCGATTTCCCCATCCACTCAAGGTAAGACTCTATGCCCAGGCACCTCTTCGAATGTAATCCCAAGGATGAATTCACAACATTAAGGGTCACTGACACTCCTGTTACATACTCCAGAAAAAGCCACAGGTTCTAAATATAACTCGACACGTGGCCTGAAACCTCATAATATACTTGAGAGGCAATCGGAGTTTCGTAACTCAACACAAGATGAGGCCTGACTCCCCTCTTCTAACTTCACAGAGACCCCGAGATTGATGTCTGAAATAGAGAGGAACCCAGAGGTTCCCACCTCAACTCGAGATGAGGCCTCATTCATCCCTGAAGCCATGCTCGAGAAATCCCGAAGTGTCACTCGCATTACCAAAGCAGGTTTGACTTAATTTAGGAGACACGAGCCGGTCCCCCAGGTCGACACACAACTCGAGAGGAACTTGTAGCTTCCTGCCACAATTCCACCCAACCCACCAAATTCTCCCCAGCACGCTTTAGGTGCCCTTTTGACGCTGCTACATTTCCAAAGCAAGCCCACCTTCCCTCTTGGAACTCGAAAGAGTAATTGACATGCTCCAAGAAACTCCAGAAGTTTCCCCAGATACCTGTTCCCACTCAAGAGGAATGCTGAGTTTCCCGCCACAAGTCAAGAAGAGCCCCATTTTTCCCCCCTCAAGTTGAGATGAGTGTCGATTGCCCTGCTTCACTTGCAAAGAGATTCCGACGTCCCCTTTGCACCTCGAGACGAGGCTGGTATCTACTTGACACTGGAGGGGAACCCGGGGGTCTTATCACAATTCAAAAACCACGTAATTACCCATCCACTCGAGATCAGACCTGATTCCCTTGCACCGATTCAAATGTCAGCCGAGATCGACTCACAACACGAAGGAAGTTCTGCTGCCTCGTGTGCTAATTAGAAAAGAGCCACATGTCCCACGTTCAACTTGTGTGGGTGCCTGAAGCCCCTTTGTCAACTCGAGAGGCAATCAGAGTTCCATATCTCCACATAAGTCGAGACCTGACTTCGTGTTTGAAACGGAATACACACCCCAAGACCCAATTCAGAACAGGAGAGGAACCCGTAGGTTCCCGCCTCAACTCGAGATGAGGGCTTCTTCCACTACACCAACCCCAGTTGAGTCCTGAGAAGCACCTCCCAACTCGACAGTATTCCTGCCTTCCCATAGAAACCATGAGAAGTTCCCTGAGTTCACCGTCACAAGTCGAGTTAACCCAGGGTTTCCTGCTGCAACTCGAGAAACACCATGAGATTTCCCTTTCAACGCATCTTGAGGCCCGATTCCCTGCCATGAATGGAGAGCAGGCCGTGTTCCCCAATGAAACTCGAATGGATATTGGACTTACCTGGGGCCAGAGGATAGTCTCCCTGAGTTCCTTGTCGTAACTGAAGCGAAACACCACATTGTGCCGCAGCTCGAGAAAAAAAACAAGATTCATTCGTCTTCGTGAAATGAGGCCCTTCTTTTCCTCCAGGGCCTAGACAGAAATTCCGAGTCTCCTCTCAAAATTCCACAGGAGGCTTGACTCCCTTTATGCCACTCAATTGGCCCCAAGAGATACACGTTGAAACTTGAGAGTAGAGTGGAGTTTTTTGCTTCAAATTGAGATGAGGCTTGACTCTCCAGGTGAACCTGTAATGCAAATCCGAGATCACTGTCAAAACTGGACAAGAACACAGAGTTTCTGGACACAAACCTAGATGAGGTCTACTTGACGTGCAGTGATTTGAGAATAATTCCCAGCTCCCCATTGCAACTCGAATGGAGATTGGACTTCCCTGGAGCCACAGGAGAGGTTGCCTGAATTCCCCGTGTTAACTCAAGAATCCCACTGCAACTCAAGAAAAACCACAAGGTTCCCCCGTCATCGCCATATGAGGCCCTTTC
>SJYM01003602.1:0-11459 GCA_006410775.1 Tragelaphus imberbis | reverse complement strand
AATCAGGTGGCTGGTCTTACAAAGCTGAGGGCAGTCCACGGACTCAGGACTTGGCCTTCCTTGAGCTTCTGTCTGAAGCAGCCATGTCCCAGCCTTTCTGTTGTTCATACTGACCTGATCCTTCCCCTCTGCCACAGCCCAGGCCCCAGCTGTGCTGCACTGAACTTTGCTAACCCAGAATACATCACTGGGTCAGGGAAAGCCACTTCCTTTCTTTCATATTCATGACATGGAGAATTACCCTTGTTTTCTAGTTGCCCACACTCCAACTGTGGAATTTTACTTTCTAGCAAAATTGCAAAGAGAAACAAAAAAATCTAAGCTCTTGAAAGTGATGCAGCTCCTTGGGCTTTCTTTACTTCCCTTTCTTGTTCTCACCTCATCATGAATTACAACCAGAGAAAGAGCAGTGAGATGAATCTTGTCCAATAAGTCACTAAGTGAATTTAAAAAGTTTAAATTAAATATTACACTCAAGGAAAGAAGCCTATTTCTCCTGATCTAATATATTGGGTCTCACTGCCCTGCATTCTCAGAGGAGACAGAGAGAGAGAGGAATAGAGATGCTGGGTGGAATAAACTGGCTGAACACATGACTGTAACTCACTAGATTCTTCTTTTTTTTTAATATATTTATTTTATTGTATTTTTTAACTTTACAATATTGTATTGGTTTTGCCATACATCAACATGAATCCGCCACAGGTATACACTTGTTCCCCATCCTGAACCCCCCTCCCTCTCCCTCCCCCTACCATGCCTCTGGGTTGTCTCAGTGCACTAGCCCCAAGCATCCAGTATCGTGCATCGAACCTGGACTGGCGATTCATTTCATATATGATATTATACATGTTTCAATGCCATTCTCCCAAATGATCCCACCCTCTCCCTCTCCCACAGATCCAAGAGACTATTCTATACATCAGTGTCTCTTTTGCTGTCTCGTACACCAGGTGATCGTTACCATCTTTCTAAATTCCATATATATGCGTTAGTATACTACATTGGTGTTTTTCTTTCTGGCTTACTTCACTCTGTATGATAGGCTCCAGTTTCATCCACCTCATTAGAACTGATTCAAATGTATTCTTTTTTAATGGCTGAGTAATACTCCATTGTGTATATGTACCACAGCTTTCTTTTCCATTCTTCTGCTGATGGACATCTAGGTGGCTTCCATGTCCTGGCTATTATAAACAGTGCTGCGATGAACATTGGGGTACACATGTCTCTTTCAATTCTGGTTAAGGAAACTCACTAGATTCTGTTACATAAGCTTCCAACAAGAGACAACACCAGCACTGAATCTCCTTCCTCCAGCTCAGAAACGCTGAGCAGAGCAAGTGTTGAACAGTTTAAGTAAAAGAGTTGAATAATAAAAATGATACTTGGCATAGTAGATATTATTTATCTACTAAAAGCAAAATGACTGCAGTTGGAAATTCCTTCACCAGCTTACACAAACACACTTTTGCTCTCAGCATCTGAGCACTGCTGATATTTTGGACATCTAGGGAAACAGGTCAGGAAAAGAGGAGGTCAACACCGAGAACTCGGCTCCTTCAGAGAAACACTCCAGGGGAGAGATGGGGTTCAGGAAGACAATTTATTTTCCCAACAAATAAACAAGCCCTCCACAGAAAAGAGATTTTCGAGTCCACAGGATGTGGTGAGCCTGTCCGCAGGGAGGGAGTCCAGGGGGTGAGGAAGGGACCCTGTCACTCAGAGGAGAGGGGTGGCTCCATGTGATCTCTCCCTTCTGAGTGAGGTGCTGCTGGGGAAATACAATTATCCTGGATTTAGAGTCTCCTCACTCATGTTCCCTGAGAAGAACCAGGATTCTGGTGGGGGTATTGGCCCAGTCTGTGGAGGACGATGTGTCTCCAGCAAGAAAATGGTGGAAAGAAGGGTGATGTCTGTAATGGCCCTGACCTTGTGGTTCCCTAAAACACAACCACATGGACCTGCAGGAACGTGTTCTAGAAGGAAGAAAAATGTGGAGTAAGCTCATGGACTGATAATAATCAGCCTCTTCTCTAAATCAAGCACTAAGGAAAACCCATCCTTTGTTTCAAACAGATCAAGAGCCACAGTGATCTGGTAAATCCCTAAATAAATACAGAAACCATAGGGCTGAGGGAGCCTGGCTTCCTAGGTAAAGAGAGAGGGGAAAATGGAGCCTAAGATGAGGGCTACAAATGTGTTCCTGGACAAGAGGACAGGAACATTTATGCATGAGAGTCAGGGAGCAAAAATGTGTGTAATTACAAATGTACTTCAATCCTAATATAAGATGAAGACTTTTCTCATTTGATGATGAATATCCATTTGGATAAGCACATCTGAAGTTTCTGGGAAAAGGTAAAATTAATAGTTTAAATTGATGACAATTTCTTTGACCATATTCAGAATCCATAACAGAAAACCAAAATAGGAAGTAAAAGTGTAGAGAAATGACTAGAAAATGAAAATTACTGTGTTCCCTATTTAATGGCCTTGCTTAGAAAGCATGGCATCAGAGAACCTACCTTAAGGTTCCACCAGACGCTGTTTCAATCAACCCAGCAGCAGCCTCATCTTGCCCATGGCCTTCGTGCTCTCTCTACTGATGGCCCTGGTGCTGGTCAGCTATGGCCTGGGAGGATCCCTGGGCTGTGACCTGTCTTGGAACCTCGTGCTGGTTGGCATGAAGAACCTCAGGCTCCAGGGCCAAATGAGGAGACTCTCCCCTCACTTCTGTCTTCAGGACAGAAAAGACTTTGCTTTCCCCCAGGAGATGGTGGAGGGCGGCCAGCTCCAGGAGGCTCAGGCCTTCTCTGTGCTCCATGAGATTCTCCAGCAGACCTTCAACCTCTTCCACACAGAGCGCTCCTCTGCTGCCTGGGACATGACCCTCCTGGAGCAGCTCCTCTCTGTACTCCATCAGCAGCTGGATGACCTGGACACCTGCCTGGGGCAGGTGACGGGAGAGGAAGACTCTGCCCTGGGAAGGACTAGCCCCATGCTGGCCGTAAAGAGGTACTTCGAGGGAATCCATGGCTACTTGCAAGAGAAGGAATACAGCTACTGTGCCTGGGAAATCGTCAGACTGGAAATTAAGAGATCCTTGTCTTCATCAACCAGCTTGCAAGAAAGGTTAAGAATGATGAATGGAGACCTGAACTCACCTTGACATGACTCTCACTGACTAATATTCCACATCACCCTTGCACACTCTGGTGTTGTCATTTCAGAAGACTCCGGTTCCTTCTTTAGCCACCAGATTTATTGAATTAGTTCAGCCAATACATAGTAATACTGTATTAGTAAGCAAGTAGATATAAAAAGGGTATCAGTCCATAAGCAATGACTTTTTGATTTTATTTTTTATTTATTTAATGTATTACTTTATATGAATATTTTATATTTTCATATAAAATATGTATGTGCTTACATTGTATTAAAATATAGAAAATATATTCCCCTTTCTCTTTGATTAAAATTGTAATTTGTTTTATTTATTAAATACTTAACAAGGTAAACTTCTTGAGTTTTTTTTTTATTTTGAAAATCTAAATCCTTGTCTATATATATGTATCACAAAACAGTATTTGTTCCCTTTATACTGTGGAACATTTCTATCACTTTCCAACAAATGTCTGTCAAAGGGTGGAGTTCTTTAAGTTTTCTGGTGGTACAGTTTTTAGGACTCTGAGTTTTCCCCTTGGTGGGGAATTAAGTTCCTACAAGCTGTCGAGGGTGCCAGAGAGAAAACAGGTAGAAAGGAGATTATGAAATTGTATAAAATGGTTAGTCTTGATGTCACAGGTATAACTAATTTATACCCACTCATTAAAGAATGGTTGATAGACATATCTGAGGGAAGCAGTCACCTCCTGCTAGAAAGCTGTTGCCATACAGTGTGGACTGGCTGCTCCTGACTCCTATTCCTCTGCCTCCCACCTTCTCCTCAGCACTGCCTTACTTAGCAATTCATTCCCTTACACAATATTATTCCTGGCTCCATCGCAGGAGCTCTGTTCTGTGCTGGTTTCTAGCTGCATGGTGTATTCAGGGTGGAAGCCACAGGAAGAGAGCCCAAGTGAAAGGAGAGTTCTAGAAATTCCAAAACCTCTGAATCCCAGCTCTGCTATTTACCAACAGTGTGACCCTGAAAAATCTCACAAACACAAGAGGTTAGTTTCCTCATCTTTAATATGGAGACAGTAAGAGTGGTTTTCATACAATTACTGTTTGGATTCATTGAGTCCATATCACACAAGAGGCATTAAGCGCTTTTGGCAGAAAGCATCAGGACAGTGAGAATCACGGAGTGGCTGCCCTCAGGGAGGAGACAGGACAGCCGCCCTGAGACAGCAACTGGAGGGCAGCATGGAAAGGTGCTGGCCCCTGGGAAAGGTATTTTCTTTTCCACTTGGGTGCTAGTTCCATAGTACTCTCAGTGTGAGAACGTTCCTTTGCTGTATGCTAAAGAGCATTCCAATTCCTGGGTTTCATACTTCTAAAAGCATTCCTATGAGTTCATAAAAAATTCTTTGAGAAAGATGAATTGGTAGAAAATGCTTTGATGTAACACAAAGACGAATAATAGGGAAAGAATAGAGATCTCATACCAATCCAGAAAATCAAACACATGCAGAGGCAGGAAGGAAAGAGCAGGCGCTCTGAAATGTATGTCTGTACTCCAGTCCTACACTGTAAGGGCTGGATCCTAGTGTTCTTTTCTATGAAGTCCCTTGTCCATATTTGCTGGCAATGTCACCTCCAGGAGCCTCTGCACTGCTGCTGCTGCTGCTGCTGCTAAGTCGCTTTAGTTGTGTTTGACTCTGTGCAAACCCATAGACGGCAGCCCATTAGGCTCCTCTGTCCCTGGGACTCTCCAGGCAAGAACACTGGAGTGAGTTGCCATTTCCTTCTCCAATGCATGAAAGTAAAAATTGAAAGTGAAGTTGCTCAGTCGTGCCTGACACTTAGCGACCTCATGGACTGTAGCCCACCAGGTTTCTCCGTCCTTGGGATTTTCCAGGCAAGAGTTCTGGAGTGGGGTGCCATCACAGTCTGCTAATTAGACAAAGGAAATGTCTCAAAACCCAGAGAATGGCACCAGGCCCCTCACCCACAACATGCATTGAGTAACTTTGGCACCAGGCGAGTCATCCCCGGCCATAAAACCATTGACATGAATCTTGAAGAAAGGAAGATTTCCAAACAAATATACAGTTTCATAACACAGATTAGGAGAACACTGTATGAGTGTAACATACTGGTTTGTCAAGTCAGTTCTGAGCCTTTAAGTGGAACTGACTTGAACACAGAGTCTAGAGTAAATACACAGTACATTATCAGCTTAAGACAAACATTTCCGTAAGAAAATGCATTGGTTAGCTCAAGGTTTGGGAAAAGTTCAGTTCAGGTGGAGCCAGGTGTCATTATGGCAGAATTTTAAGAGAAACCTCTTTTTAAATGTGTATAGAGAAGGGGAACAAATCTAACAGTAGTTATTTTCCTCCTGCCGCTAAGAGAGACAGAAAAAATGTCTGACACTTGCAGCCTGTTTCGTCTGTTTGGAGACCCCTGGTCTTCCTGTCTGTTACCCTCTCAAAAGCATTAAGTAGTTTTTTTACTTACATTCACAAAGCCATGAGCTTGGTGTTNAAACCTCTTTTTAAATGGGTATAGAGAAGGGGAACAAATCTAACACTAGTTATTTTCCTCCTGCCGCTAAGAGAGACAGAAAAAATGTCTGACACTTGCAGCCTGTTTCGTCTGTTTGGAGACCACTGGCCTTCCTGTCTGTTACCCTCTCAAAAGCATTAAGTAGTTTTTTTACTTACATTCACAAAGCCATGAGCTTGGTGTTTTCTACAGAGGATTCACTGAAATGTTTGTAATCCAATTTCCTGCTGGGGTCATAACTCATACAGAAATTGTCCATCATGTATCTCCAATTTATGGTGAGGATTCATTGAACAATCTATATGAATCATCTTGGACAGTTAAATATGATTATTTTATAATTATTAGAATTATTAATTTTGTCAATTACATTTAGACTNCATTAAGTAGTTTTTTTACTTACATTCACAAAGCCATGAGCTTGGTGTTTTCTACAGAGGATTCACTGAAATGTTTGTAATCCAATTTCCTGCTGGGGTCATAACTCATACAGAAATTGTCCGTCATGTATCTCCAATTTATGGTGAGGATTCATTGAACAATCTATATGAATCATCATGGACAGTTAAATATGATTATTTTATAATTATTATAATTATTAATTTTGTCAATTACATTTAGACTTTCAGTAATATCTACCAGTGGATAATTTCATTTTGCTTCTTATACAAAATAATCAGACATGTTGTAAATCACTCAGCTTATCTAGAATTGGAGGTAGATGTGAACTAATGGAAACAAGAGNTATATGAATCATCTTGGACAGTTAAATATGATTATTTTATAATTATTAGAATTATTAATTTTGTCAATTACATTTAGACTTTCAGTATATCTACCAGTGGATAATTTCATTTCGCTTCTTATACAAAATAATCAGACATGTTGTAAATCACTCAGCTTACTAGAATTGGAGGTAGATGTGAACTAATGGAAACAAGAGGTTTGTAGCCTCGAGGTATGAAACAAGAAGGGTGCATCTTGTGTTAGAAATAAAACAGGAAATTAAGTGAGGGCTCAGGACATGCAGCAAGCACAGGAGTTACGGTCTAGATAAGCAGTTGGGAACCTGACATATTAGGTTTTGAAAACTGGATTTGCCATTTCATTATTAGATTGTTTTATTCAAATAAACTCTTACCAGGAGGCTCTTCGAAACAAAAATATTAACTCAGTTTCAACTATGTTGGAAGGATTGCGTGAGTCTCTCACAAAGGCTAAGGAATTTGTACTTGTTGTCATTGTCATTTTTGATAAACACTGATAGTCTGTGGAATTTGTCTGGTAGGTCCTTGGTAATCACGTCCACGGTAGTCTTGTAACATTTAATTAGTAATCAATTCAGGATGCATGTNGAAATTGTCCGTCATGTATCTCCAATTTATGGTGAGGATTCATTGAACAATCTATATGAATCATCATGGACAGTTAAATATGATTATTTTATAATTATTATAATTATTAATTTTGTCAATTACATTTAGACTTTCAGTAATATCTACCAGTGGATAATTTCATTTTGCTTCTTATACAAAATAATCAGACATGTTGTAAATCACTCAGCTTATCTAGAATTGGAGGTAGATGTGAACTAATGGAAACAAGAGGTTTGTAGCATCGAGGTATGAAACAAGAAGGGTGCATCTTGTGTTAGAAATAAAACAGGAAATTAAGTGAGGGCTCAGGACATGCAGTGTGTGCAGGTGTGACTATCTAGATAAGCAGTTTGGAATCTGACATATTAGGTTTTGAAAACTGGATTTGCCATTTCATTATTAGATTATTTTATTCAAATAAACTCTTACCAGGAGGCTCTTCGAAACAAAAATATGAACTCGGTTTCAACTATGTTGGAAGGATTGCGTGAGTCCCTCACAAAGGCTAAGGAATTTGTAGTTGTTGTCACTGTCATTTTTGATAAACACTGATAGTGTGTGGAATTTGTCTGGCAGGTCCTTGGTAATCATGTCCACGGTAGTCTTGTAACATTTAATTAGTAATCAATTCAGGATGGATGTGCCATAAAAAGTGAGGGCAGCATCAGGGAATGTGTTCTTACTCCTCAATAATATCAGAATGAAATATATCCTAATGAATCCTTGCCATAAACACAATACCTTGGTATCTCCTTACTACCGTGTTACAGACTGAATGTGTGTGTTATCCAAATTCATATATTTAAACCCTACCCCTTGACTTCCCTGATGGTCCAGTGGCCAGGATTCCATGCTCCCAAAGCAGGGAGCCTTGAGCTCGATCTCTGGTCAGGAAACTAGATTCTGCATCGCAAGCAAGACTTTCCGTGGCTTAAGTAAAGATCCTGCATGAGGCAACCAAGTTCCAAGAACCAGCATACGTTGACTAAGACATGCTGCAGCCAAATAAACACATAAAATAAATATTTTAAAAATTCTTAAAAAGCCTGCAGAAATAGGTTTTTTTAACCTATTTCTAGTTATCAAGAGCTGGATAGTATCAAGAGCTGGAATTTTAGGGAGATCATTAGGGTTAGTAATCAATAAAATTCAGTTATTATTTTTAATGTCATAACTACTATTAGCTACACTACGATCAGGATCTTTTGGAATCATTTACTTCCCTTTCATTCTAGTTATTTCAAAGCACATTCTCTTTGCCCAAGTGGATTTATCTCCCATGCAGATGCTCAGCAAGGCTGGTCTCATCGACCTTGCCAGAGAGGATTAGTGTTTGAGCAACTGGGGCTCTGATTGCCTGTCTCTTGTGAGCTGGTGAGTGTGACTTTTTCCTTCTCCCCTTATACTGATCACATTCTGAGTAAAGAAAAGAAAAATTAAGAGGCTGGTCTTACAAAGCTGACGGCAGTCAACAATCAAGGACTTGTCCTTCTTTGAGCTTCTATAAGAAGCAACCCTGTCCCAGCCTTTCTGTTGTTCATATTGGCCTCATCGTATCCCTCTGCCTCAGACTTGTCCCCAGCTGTGCTGCACTGCAGTTTGCTAACTCAGAATACGTCACTGGGTCAGGGGAAAACCACTTCCCTTCTTTCATCTTCATGACATTGACTTACTCTTGTTTTCTTGTTGCCCACAAAAAAAAAAAAAAAAAAAACTGGGCAATTTTACTTTCTAGAAAAATTGCAAAGAGAAACAAAAAAATCTAATGTCTTGAAAGTGATAGAGATACAGCCCTTCTGGCTTTCTTTACTTCTCTTGTTGTTCTCACGTCATCATGAATTGCAACCACAACAGGAGCAATGAGACAAATCTTGCCCAATAAGACTGTCAGTTCAGTTCAGTTCAGTCACTCAGTCATGTCCAACTTTTTGCAACCGCATGAACTGCAGCACACCAGGCCTCCCTGTCCATCACCAACTCCCAGAGCCTACCCAAATTAACTAAGTGAATATAAAAAGTTTAAATGAAAAATTACACTCAAGGAAAGAAGAGTGTTTCTCTTGATCAGGTAGTCTGGGTCTCACTGCCCTGCATTCTCAGAGAAACAGAGACAGAGGAACAGAGATGCCTGGTGGAATCAACTGCCTGAATGAACAACTGTAACTCACTAGATTCTGTAACATAAGCTTCCAACAAGAGACAACGCCAATACTGAATCTCCATCCTCCAGCTCACAAAGTTTGAGCAGAACAAGTGTCAAACAGTTTAAGTAAAAGTGTTGAATAATAAAAACTATACTTAGCCGGGTAGATATTATTTACCTACTAAAAGCAAAATAATTGCAGTTGGAAATCCCTCTGCCAACTTGCACAAATGCACTTTTGCTCTCAAGGACTGAGCTTTGCTGACACTTTGGACACCTGGGGAAACAGGTCAAAGAAGAGGAGGTCACCACTGAGAACTAGGGTCCTTCACACAAACACTGCAGGTGAGAGCTGATGGTTCAGGAAGACGATTTATTTTCCCAACAAGTAAACAAGCCCTCCACAGAAAGGAGATTTTTGAGTCCTGAGGATGTGGTGAGCCTGCCCTAAGGGAGGGAGCCCAGCAGGTGAGCAAGGGGACTCTGTCACTCCAGAGGACAGGGGGTGGCTCCATGTGATCTCTCCTTTGTGAGTGAGGTGCTGCCGGGGAAATACAATTATCCTGGAATTAGAGTCTCCACACCTATATTATCTGAGAAGAACCAGGATTCTTGGTAGGGGTAATGGCCAGGCCACCAAAGGACAATAGGTCTCCAGTATGAAAATGGTGGAAAGAAAGTGTGATGTCTGTAATAGTCCTGACTCCGTGGTTCCCTGAAGCACAACCACATGGACCTGCAGGAACGTGTTCTAGAAGGAAAAGAAACATGGGAGGAGCTCATGGACTCATAATAATCAGCCTCTTCTCTAAATCAAACACTAAGAAAACCCATCCTTTGTTTCAAACAGTTTCTTTGCTAGAGTGACCTGGTAAATGCCTGATAAACACAGAGCCTGCCTTCCTAAGTAAAGTAAGAAACAGAAATTGAGCCAAGGATCAGGGCCAAAAATGTGTTCATGGAACAGAGAAGAGCCACATTTACACATGAAAGAGAAGGAGTGATAATGTTTGTACTTAGAAACCTACATTATTTCTGATGTAAGACAAAGAAAGACCTTTCTCATTTGATTGATAAATATCCATTTGGATGGGTACATGTGAAGTTACTGGGAAATAGATAAAATTAAGAGTTTAGACTGATGACAATTTCTTTGACCATATTCAGAATACATAAATGAAAAGCAAAAAAGGAAGTAAAAGTGTACAGAAACGACTAGAAAATGAAAATTACCATGTTCCCTATTTAATGGCCTTGCTTAGAAAGCATGGCATCAGAGAACCTACCTCAAGGTTCCACCAGACGCCGTCTCAGCCAGCCCAGCAGCAGCCTCATCTTCCCCATGGCCTTTGTAGTCTCTCTACTGATGGCCCTGGTGCTGGTCAGCTATGGCCCAGGAGGATCCCAGGGCTGTGACCTGTCTCAGAACCACGTGCTCTTTGGCAGGCAGAACCTCAGGCTCCTGGGCCAAATGAGGAGGCTCTTACCTCGCTTCTGTCTGCAGGACAGAAAAGACTTTGCTTTCCCCCAGGAGATGGTGGAGGGCAGCCAGCTCCAGGAGGCCCAGGCCTTCTCTGTGCTCCACGAGATGCTCCAGCAGACCTTCAACCTCTTCCACACAGAGCACTCCTCTGGTGCCTGGGACACCACCCTCCTGGAGCAGCTCCGCACTGGACTTCATCAGCAGCTGGATGACCTGGACGCCTGTCTGGGGCAGGTGATGGGAGAGGAAGACTCTGTCCTGGGAAGGATGGGCCCCACACTGGCCGTGAAGAGATATTTCCAGGGCATCCACGTCTACCTGCAAGAGAAGGAATACAGCGACTGTGCCTGGGAAATTGTCAGAGTGGAAATCATGAGATCCTTGTCTTCATCAATCAGCTTGCAAGAAAGGTTAAGAATGACGGATGGAGACCTGAATTCATCTTGACATGACTCTCACTGACTAAGATGCCCCATCATCTTTGCATACTCATCTGTGGCCATTTCAGAAGACTCTGATTTCTGCTTTAGCCACAAAATTTATTGAATTACTTCAGCCAATACCTTGTCAGTAGTAAATGAGTATACATAAATTTTTTTGGCTGTAGGTGCATCAGTCCCAAAGTGAAGACTGGGTTGATTTTGTTGTTTGCTTATTCATTTTGTTATAATTATTCTTTTAACTCCTCATATTTATTGTTGAATATAAAATATTTTTGTTTACATTGTATTAAAATTTAACAAATACATTCACATTTTTATTTCACTAAATGTGTAATTTG
>SJYM01003601.1:154298-166274 GCA_006410775.1 Tragelaphus imberbis | reverse complement strand
CTCATAGCAGGGAGGGTATGTTTAGCTGTGATGTGTTGGTGTGCTTCTCTCTAGTGTCAATAATCAGCGGGGCTACTGTCTAGTTCCCATGCGGGTCTCTCCTCTAGTTGTGGTGTGGGTCTCCTCTCTTATTATGATCTGAGGTAAAGGTCCTTTCTAGTTGTGGCGGCCTTTTCTCTAGTTGTGTTGTGTAGGCTCCTCTCTTGTTGTGGAGGGGTGCTGCTTTATAGTTGTTACAGGGGGCTCTGAGCTAGCTTCAGGGTGCAAGAGGCTCTCAACTTCTGGCTGGGGCTCCTCTCCATTTGTTGCATAATTCACCTCTCGAGTTGCTGCAGGAGGCACTTTTCGAGTTTTGGTGGGTGGCTCATCTGAAATTGGAGATAGAAATGGAAACCAACTCCAGTATTCATGCCTGGAAAATCCCATGGATGGAGGGTCTTGGTAGGCTACAGTCCATGGGGTTGCAATAAGTCAGACACTACTGAGCAAATTCACTTTAATTTTTTGTCATAGGCCCCCAGTGGCTAAGATGATAAAGAATCTGCCTGGGATGCAAGAGACCTGGGTTTCATCCCTAGTTCAGGAAGATACTCTGGAGAAGGGCATGACAAACTACCTTGGCATTCTTGCCTGTAGAATCCCATGGACAGGAAAGTCTGGCTAGCTATACAGTCCATGGGGTCACAAAGAGTTGGAAATGACTGAGCAGCTAACACACGATCATCTGTAATTGTGGTGGGGGACTCCTTTCTAGCTGTGGCATGCCACCTTCTTTCTAGTTGTGTTTTACTGATAAGCTCCACTTAAGTTTCAGGGATAAGCTCTTCTCCAGTTGTGATTGTGAACTCATCTATGGCTTTAATATGGAGTCTCTTTCTAGCTATAGTGTGCAAGGTCCTCTGTAGTTGTAGTGAGGTGCTCTTCTTTCATTGTGATGTCTGTGGGGATTCCTCTCTCATTGCAATGTGCATAGGGTCTCCTCACGAGTTGTGTTGTGATGATTGATTCTCTTTGCAGTGAACAGGCTCCTCTATAGATGTGATGTCTGGAGGGCTCCTCTTCCGTTGTGGACAGGGGTTTCTCTCAAGTTGGGTCAAAGTTCTCCTCTACAATTTTCCCAGGGTACTCGGAACTCCTCTTGGTATGTGATTGTACCTCCTCTAACTTTTGTCATGTGGAGAGCTACGTGGACAGGGGACTTCTCTAATTTTGCACTATGGGTTCCTCACTCATTTTGGTGGGGTTGACTGCCTCTAATTGTGACAGATGTTAACTTTCTAGTTTTGGTGAGGGAGCTCCTCTCCAGTTGCGTTTGTGGGGGGCTTTTCCTCAATAGTGTTGGTTTGTCTGGGGATATTCTCCACATAAAGAATGCAGGCTCCTCTGGAGTTTCAGTGGGAGGCATATCTATTGTGGTTAAGGTGGGCTCTACTCTAAGTCTAATTTCAGGTGCTCCTGTTTAGTTGTGCGGGACTTCTCTCTAATTGTGTTGTGTTGTGTTATCTCTCGTGGTGGCAGGGTGCAACTTTCTTATTGTGACAAAGGACTCCAAGATAGTTGTGTTGTTCATGGGGTCTCTAATTGTAGTGGGGTCATCTCTCTATTTGTGGTCGTGGGCTCCTCCTTATTTGTCTCAGCAGACACATATAATTTTGCTGTGGGGGCTCGAGGCTCCTCTAAAAGGAGGCAGAGGATCCTGTCAAGATGAAGTAAGGGGCTCCTCTGGAGTTCCTTTGGTGAGCTCCTCCCTAACTGTGGCTGGGGACTCCACTTTACCTCTGGCATATGGGTTTCTTTCTAGTTGTGATGTGTTGGTGAGCTCCTCTCGAGTATCAATAGGGGTTCTTCTGTAGTTGTGGTGGGTGATTATCTCTAGCTGCCCTGTGGCTTCTCCCTTCTTCTGTGGTGTGCTGGTGGGCTACTCTCTAGATGTGATGTGCAGGCTTCTTTCTAGATATGGTGAGGGTCTCTTTAGTAGCAATATGTGAGGGGAGTCCTCCCTCATTACAATTTGAAAAGGCTTCCTTTCTTGTGGTGGGGAAGCTCATCAATATTTGCCACAGTGTCGTCTCCCATTGTGTCCAGTGGCATTTATCAAGTGGCAGTGGAGTTCTTTTCTTGAGTTGTGGCAGTTTTCTCAGAGCTCCTCCAGAGTTGCAGTATTTCTTCCTCTTGGGTTGTGATAGAGGGCTCTTCAGGTGGCTCTGCTCTTCTTTTGACACAAGGTGTTCCTCACTAATTTTAGCATGGTTATTTCTCTCTACTTGGGAGGGCCACCTCTCGATTTACTTCAGGGTCTCCCCTCTGAGCAGAGGGGAGGTGTGTGATTCTCTACGTTTGATGTCTGTGTAAACTCCTCTCTACTTATGGGAGAAACCTCTCCAGTTTTGGTGGAGATATCCTCTGTCATTTTGACCAGTGACTCCTCTCGTGTTTGAGCAAAGAACTCTGTGGTACCTCTCTAGTTTCCTTGACAGTGGAATTTCTCAATTATTGCAGTATGCAGGAGAATCTATACATAATGCGGTGTACAGACTCCTCTTTCATTTTGGCATGTGGCCAAAGCTAGCTGTGGCCAGGGGCTCTCTCTAGTTGCACTATTCTAGGGGTTTTTCTCTAGTTGTGGTGTGGTGGATCTTTCATGTTGTTGCAGTCATTATTCTAATTGCTATGAGCACGGTATTACTCTCTAGTTGAGGTGGGATAATCCAATCTAGCTTGACCCAGAAGCTTCCTCTCTAGTTGCAGTGGAGTCTCTAGTTGTGGTGGGTTTCCCCTCTCTAGTTCCATTGGGCACGGCTTTTCCTTAAGAGTTTCTATGTGTTGTCGGGCTCTTCTCCAATTCTGATACATGAGCGCCTCTCTGGTGTGCTGAGCTGCAGTTCTCTAATTGTTCCTTGTGTGGTTCTTCCTTCTAGTTATGTGTACCAGGGTCCCTCCTGTGGTGGTGTGGTGCTGCTCTCTAGTCATGCTGAGGTCTTATCTTGATTTGCAATGGGAGCTCCTCTTGAGTTGAGGCAGTGGATTCAGAGCCGCTCTTGAGTTCTGGTGGTGGCACCTCTCAAGTTGCACCAGGGGATTTGGGGTCCTTTCGAGTTGTGTTGGGAAACTAAGGGTTCCTCTGGAGTTGTAGCAGTAGGCCCCAATCTCCTGTCGAGTTGTGGCAGGTCCTTGGTTTTCCTCTGGATTAGAGTGCGCAACTCAGATTTCCTCTCAAGTTTCCATAAAATGCTCCTCTTGGTTTGAGGCAGGGGACTCAGAGCGTCTCTGGTGTTGTGGTGATGCTTCCTCTTGAGTTGTGGTGTGTTGTCTCCATGAAGGGGAGAGTCCTGTCTACTTTTGGCACCGGGGTCTCCTTACTAATTTATTGTGGGATTGATACTCTCTAATTTTGAGTGGCTCCTCTTGAGTTACTTCATCGGCTCATCTCTATTTGCTACAGAGTATCCCTTATAAGTTGAGATGTCCTAGGGGCTGCTCTCTAGTTGTGGTGAGGGCATTCTCTCCAGCTCTGGTGTTGGAATGCCTCTGACTTTGTTGCTGGGAGCTCCCCTCGTGATACAGTATAGAGCTCTTCTTGAATTGAGGCAGATTCTCTCAGTTTCTCTTGAGTTGTGGTTGTTGACTTGGGAATCCACTCAAGTTGCATTGGGGGGCTAGGATCTAGTGTCAGTTTGTGATAGGAAACTCAAGTTTCTTCTCAAGTTGCCGGAAGGGAGTTGGTCCTCCTCTCGAGTTGAGGTAGAGAACTCAGGGCTCCTCTCGAGTTTCAACAGGGGACTATGGCCCACTAGAATTGCAGCTGAAACCTCGGAGTTCCTCTCCGGGTGCAGCATAAAATTCTAGCTTCCTATTAAGTTGCAACAGGGGACCTGGGGCTCCACTCAAGTTGTGGCTGGGATGTCGGGGTACCTCTTGAGTTGCAGCAGGGGACTCAGAGCTCCTCCCGAGTTTCAATTGAATCTCCGGATTCCTCTCGAGTTTCAGCGCGAGAATCAATGTTCCACTCAAGCTGTGACAGGGAATTCAGGGTTCTTCTCCATTTGTAGTGTACTCAGTGTTCCACTCATGTTGCACTGGGGCCTCCTCTCAAGTTGTCTTGCTGTGACTCGTCTCTAGCAGGGATGTTCAAGGGGGCTGTTGCAATGTGCAGATGGCTACTCACTAGTTTAGCATGGGGTTTTATCTCTAGTTGGCGTCAGATTCAATTCTGTAGCTGTGGTGGCTTTGATTCTCTCTAGTTGTGGTGTGAAAGCACCTCTCTAGTTGTGGCTGGGGCCTCCTCTCTACCTGTGGCATGGGTGTTTCTTTCTAGCTGTGGTGTGCTGTGGGCTCCTCTGTAGGTGTGATGGGGGATTATCTCTAGCAGTTGTGTGGCTTCTCCTTTCTAGTTGTGGTGTGTTTATGGGCTAACCTCTAGTTGTGGTATGTGTGCTCCTTTCTGGTCATGGTGACGGGGTCATTTGCTGCAATACTTGTGGGAAGTCCTCTTTCATTGTAGTGTACAGGGGCCTCCTTTCTGGTTGTGGTGGAAGGGCTCATCCATATTTGCTGAAGAGTGGCTCCTCTCTTTTTATGTTGTCTATAGTCATCCTCTCACGTTGTGGCCAATGGCGTCTCTCAAGTAGCTCAGCCTTCTTTTCTTGAGTTGTGGCAGCATATCCAGGGGTCATCTCGAGTTTAAGTAGTCCCACTTCTTAGGTTGTGATGGGGTCTCTGCAAAGTGGTTCTGCTCTTCTTTTGACACTAAGTATTCCTCAAAAGTTTTAGTATTGTTATTCCCTCTACTTGTGAGGACCTCCTCTTGGGTTACTTCAGGTGATTATCTCTATGTGGGATGCTTTGTTGGACTTTTCTATACTTCTGGAGGGAGAAACCTCTCTGGTTTTGGTGGAGGGCCCCTCTATCATTTTGACCAGCGTCATGTTTCATGTTTTAGGGAAGGACTTGGCGGTACCTCTCTAGTTGCATTGGGCAGTGGTGTTTCTTAGTCATTGTGGTATGCAAGAGACTCTTTACATAAGCAGTGTGTAGGCTTCTCTCATTGTGGCTTGTGGCAAATACACTAGCTGTGGCCAGGAGCTCTAGTTGCACTGTACTAGGGGTTTCTCTCCAGATGTGGTGTGCTGTTCCTTTGAGTTGTTGCAATCATTAATCTAGTTGCTGTGGGCAAGGTGCTACTCTCTAGTTGAGGTGGGCTATACAATTTAGTTTTACCCAGAAGTCTCCTCTCTAGTTCCAGTGCGGGTTAACTCTCTAGTTGTGGTTCTTGGTTAAGTCTCTTCTTGTGGTGGGAATCTCCTCTCTAGTTGCATTGGGCAGGGCTTTTCCTCAATAGTTGCAATGTGAAGTGGGTCTCTTCTCCAGATGTGATGTTTGAGAACTTCTGTAATTGTGGGGAGGTGCACTTCTCTAATTGTGTTGTGGGTGCTCCTCTCTTGTAATGATGTGTGCCTGGACTCCTCTCTAGTTGTGCTGAGATCTTAGCTCAATTTGCTGTGAGAGTTACCATGGGGAACTCAGGAAGCCTCTCGTGGGGCCCCAGGGATGTCCAATCTCCATTCTAGTTGCGAGGGGGAGCTGGGGATTGCTCTCGTGTCACTGCAGGGCAAATAGACCCCATCTAGGCTTGTTTCCAGAAATTCCATGTTCCTCTCCAGTGGCAACAGGGATCTCGGGATTGCTTTCAAGGTTCACCCGGGAAGTCAGGCCTCGTCTTGAGTTGAAGTAAAGAACTCCGCTCTCCTCTCCAGCAGCTATGGGTATTTTTTGTTTCCCATTGAGTGGCGAAAAGAGAGTCAAGCCCCATGTGAAGTTTTGAGAAGGGATACGAGATTGCTCTCTAGGCCCTGCAGGAAAAGAAGGGCCTCATCTTGTGATGACGCGAGAATCTCGTGTTGTTTCTCGAGTTCGGGCGCAACGTGGGGTGTTTCCCTGCAGTTAGCACGGGGAACTCGAAGAGCATCTCGTGTGGCCCCAGGGATGTCCAGTCTCCATTCGAGTTGCGAGGGGGAGCGGACATTGCTCTTGAATCATGGCAGGGGAATCAGGCGTCCAGATGCCTTGAACGGGGAATCTCGAGGTCTTTCTCGAGTTGTGGCAGGAAAGCCTATGTTCCCCCAACTTGTGACGGTGACCTCAGGGAGCTTCTCATGGTGCCCATGGGATGTCAGAAATACTGTGGAGTTTGGAGGGGCCACTCGAGACTCCACTGGGGTCAGTGTAATGGAAGAGGGCCTCCTCTCAAGTTGAGGCTGGAACCCCAGGGTTCCTCTCCTGTTCTGACATAGGTCTCGTGTTGTTTATGCCATTTCAAACAGGGAGTCAGGTCTCGATTTGTGTGGAGGCATGGTAGTCTGCTTTGCTTTCGAGTTGTCAAATATGTTAAAGGCCTCCATGTGAGTTTAGCTTGGAATCTGGCCCTCTTTTCCAATTAGCAACTAGGGAATCAGAACTCCCTTATTGTTGTGTGTGGATTCTCGGCTGACATTCGAATCTGTGCAAGGGAATCCAGCCTTATCTCGAGTGGATGGGGAAATATGTGACTTTCGAAATGTGAAAAGTCCCCCATGTTCCCCTCCAGTGTCAGGAGGATACAAGCCTCCTCTCGAGGTGCGACAGGGATGTCGGCATTCCTTTCCAGGAGAAGCAGGGCAATCGACCCTCATCTCGACTTAAGGAGAGGAAAATAGGGCTCTTCTTTATTGTGCCTGAAGACTCAGTGTTCCTCTCGAGTGCGCCGGGTATCTGGGAAAACTTCTGGAGTTTCATAAAACTTTTCAAATACCCTTTTGAGTTCAAAGAGGGAAGATGGGCTTTCTTTGGAAATGCTGCAGCATAAAAGGGCCTCCTCAAGCATGCGGGAGAGAATTTCGTGGTTTGCATGGAGTTGTGACAGGAAGCTTAGGGTTCCTCTCGAGTTGGTGTTCACCTGGGGGACCCGCTCGTGTCTCCTCAGGAAGTCAGATCTCCTTTGGTGTTGTTCGGGGCACCTTGGGTTTCCTCTCTCATCGCTGCAGGGATGAAAACGGGCTCATCTGAAGTTGAAGCTGGAACTTCAGTGTTCCTCTGCAGTTTTCACATCGATCTCAGGGTCTGTGCAGAATTGGACCAGGGGAGTCCAGCCTCGTCTTCTGTTGAGGCAGGGAACTCCGCTTGCCTCTCGAGTTGTTCTTGGGGCATCAGGCCACTTGTCGAGTTGTATTTGGAACCTGCGGGTTTTTCCGGAGGATGCAACTGGGGTGTCAGTGCCCCTTCATGTTGTGGCTTCATCCTTAGGATTACATTCGAAGAGGTGCCCAGGCATTGGAATTTACCTTGAGTGGACTAGGAAATTGATGTCTTTCGGAATTTGGCATGACCCATGAGGCTTCCTCTTGGGTTTTGATGTGAGATTGGCCTCCTCCTGAGGTGCAAAAGGGAGGCTGGCATCCCTTTCCAGACAAAGCATGGGAATTGACCCTCATGCCAAGATAAAGAGGGTAGGAGGGGCTCATATTAATTTGTGCTAGGATACTCTGTGTTTCTCTCGAGTGAGACTGGTATCTTGGGGAACTTTTTGAGTTGCATCAAGAATGTCAAGTATCGTTTCGACTTTAAAGAGGGATTTTGGGATTTCCCTCGAGACGCTGTAGTGGAAAAGGGCCTCATCTGGCGATGATGGGGGGGAACTCCTGGTTTTTCTCCAGTTGTGGCGGAATTCTCGAGTTATGATGGGGACTCAGGGAGCCTCTCGTGGTGCCTCAGCGAAGTCCAATCTCCATGCGAGTTGCAAGGGGGAGCTGGGGATTACACTCGTGTCACTGCAAGACAAATAGACTTCTTCTAGGCTTGTGTCCAGAAACTCCGTGTTACTCTCAGGTGGTGACAGGGATCTCGGGGTTACATTCAAGGTTCACCTCGGGAGTCAGTCCTCATCTCAAGTAGAAGCAAAATCTTCGCTCTCCTCTCGAGTTATGACAGGTATCTCTTCGAGCTCATTGAGTGGCCTAAAGTGATTCAAACCTTCTGTGGACTTTAGAGACAGGACTCTGGATTGCTCCCTAGGTCCTGCAGGAAGTGAAGGGCGTCATTTCACAATGACGGAGGAATCTCATGGTTTTCCTTGAGCTGCAGCGTGACGTGTGGGGTTTCTCTCGAGTAATGATGGAGAATTCAGGGAGACTTTTGTGGCACCAGAGAAGTCGATTCTCCACTTGAATTGCTAGGGGAGCATGGCATGTCTCTCGAGTCATGCAGGGAAATCAGGACACAAGAAGCGTTGAAGAGGAAAATCGAGATCTTTCTCGAGTTTGGGCAGGAAAGCCTAGGTTCCATCGACTTGTGACAGTGACTTCAGGGAGCTTCTCATGTTGCCTCTGGGAAGTCAGGAATACTGTGAAGTTGGGAGGGGCCTTTCAGGACTTCACTGTGGTCAGTGCAATGGAAGAGGGCCTCATCTCAAGTGGAGGTGGGAACCCGAGGGTTCCTCTCCTGTGCTGATGTGGGTCTCGGGTTGTGTATGCCATTTCAAACATGGAGTCAGGTCTCAACTTTTGTGGAGGCATGAAATTCTGCTTTCCTCTCGAGTTGTCAAAGGGGTTTCAAGCCTCCAGGTGACTTGAATTTGGGACCTGGGACTCTTTTCCAGGTAGCAACTGGGTCATCAGAAATCCCTTCATGTTGTGAGTTGTTTCTCAGCTGACATCCGAATCTGTGCAAGGGAATCAGGCCTGATCTCGAGTGGATGGGGAAATATGTGGCTTTTGAATTGTGACAAGACCCCCAGGTTCCCCTCCAGTTTCAAGTAGATACCAGTCTCCTCTCGAGGTGTGAAGGGGACGTCGGCTTTCGTTTCCAGGCGAAGCAGGGCAATCCATACTCATCTCGACTTGAGGATGGTAAAACGAGGCTCTTTTTGACCTGTGGATGGAAACTCAGCTTCCTCTCGAGTGGGGACAAGTATCTGGGGAAACTTCTGGAGTTTCATAAAGCGTGTCTAGTACACTTTGAATTTCTGAGAGGGAACGTGGGCTTTCTTTGGAAATGCTGCTACAGAGAAGGGCCACCTCAAGCGTGCAGGGGAGAATTTCGTGGGTTTTTTGAAGTTGTGGCGGGAAGCTTATGTTTCCTCTCAAGTTGTCTGTTGAATTGGGGGACCTGCTCCTGTCTCCTCAGGGAAGTCCGATCCTCTTTGGTGTTGTGAGGGGCACATCGGGATTGCTCACGCATCACTGCAGGAATGAATAGGGCCTCATCTCAAGTTGAGGTGGCAACCTCAGGGTTCCTCTCCTGTTCTGACATTGATCTCGGGGTTTCTGTGGAGTTAAAACAGGCGAGTCAGGCTTGGTCTTGTGTTGAGGCACGGAATTCCGCTTGCCTCTCGAGCTGTTCATGGTGTGTCAGGTCACATGTCGAGTTGTATTTCAAACCTGCTGCTTTTCTGCAGAATGCAACATGGATGCCAGTTCCCCTTTGTGTTTTGAATTCATCCTCGGAGTTACATTCAGAGAGGTGCCTGGGCATTGGGCTTACCTTGATTCAAAGGGGAAATTGGTGTCTTTCGGAATGTGGCACAACCCATGAGGCTTCCTCTAGAGTTTCAATGTGAGACTGGCCTCCTCCTGAGTTCCGACGTGAAGGTCGAGATCCCTTTCCAGAAAAAACGGGGGAATCGAGCCTCATGTTAAGATCAGCAGGGGAGAAGGGACTAAGTTTAAGTTGTGCCAGGAAACTCGGTATTACTCTCAACCGAGACGGGTATGTCGGGGAACTTTTTGAGTTGCATCAAATGTGTCAAGTACCATTTCGAATTTGAAGAGGGAATATGGGATTTCACTTAAGACCCTGCAGTGGGAAAGTGTCTCTTCTCGCGATGACGGGTAACCTCGTGTTTTTTCTCGAATTGCAACAGGATTCTCGAGTTATGACGGGGAACTCAGGGAGCCTCTAGTGTTACTCCATTGAAATCCAATCTCCATTCGAGTTGTGAGGGGGAGCTGTGGTTTGCTCTCGAGTCACTGTAGGACAAATAGACCTCATCTAGGCTTGTGTCCAGAAACTCCATGTTCCCCTCCACTGATGACAGGGATCGCTGGGTTGCATTCAAGGTTTACCCGGGGAGTCAGACCTCGTCTCGAGTTGAAGCCAAGAACACCAATCTCCTCTCGAGATTTGATGGGTATCTCTTGGAGCCCATTTAGTTGCATAAAGGGAATCAAGCCTGCCGTGGATTTTTTTTTTCCTTTTTTTAAATTTTATTTTTTTTAACTGTAGAATATTTTATTGATTTGGTCATACATCAACATGAATCCCCCACAGGTATTAACATGTTCCCCGTCCTGAACACTCCTCCTTGCCCCCTCCTCATACCATCACTCTTGGTCGTCCCACTGCACCATCCCCAAGCACCCAGTATCATGCATTGAACCTGGACTGGAGACTCATTTCATATATGATATTATACATGTTTCAGTTCCATTCTCCCAAATCATCCCCCCTTCTCCCTTGCCCACAGAGTCCAAAAGACTCTTCAGTACATCAGTGTCCCTTTTGCTGTCTCGTATACAGAGTAATTGTTGCCATCATACTATATTCCATATATATGCGTTAGTATACTGTATAGGTGTTTCTCTTTCTGGCTTAATTAACTCTGTATAATAGGCTCCAGTTTCATCCACTTCATTAGAACTGATTCAAATATTATTTTTAACGGTTGAGTAATACTCCATTGTGCATATGTACCATGGCTTTTTTATCCATTCATCTCCTGATGGAAATGTAGGTTGCTTCCATGTCCTGGCTATTATAAACAGTGATGCGATGAACATTGGGGTGCACGTGTCTCTTTCAATTCTGGTTTCCTCAGTGTGTATGCCCCTCAGTGGGATTGCTGGATCATAAGGCAGTTCTAGTTCAGGTTTTTTAAGGAATCTCCACACTGTTCTCCATAGTGACTGTACTAGTTTGCATTCCCAGCAACAGTGTAAGAGGTTTCCCTTTTCTCCATACCCTTTCCAGCATTTCTTACTTGTAGACTTTTGGATCGATTCTGACTTGCATGAAATGGTACCTCATTGTTGTTTTGATTTGCATTTCTCTGATAATGAGTGATATTGAGCATCTTTTCATGTTTGTTAGCCATTTGTATGTCTTCTTTGGAGAAATGTCAATTTAGTTCTTTGGCCCATTTTTTGATTGGGTCATTGATTTTCCTGGAATTGAGCTGTAGGTGTTGCTTGTATATATTTGAGATTAGTTGTTTGTCAGTTGCTTCATTTGCTATTATTTTCTCCCATTCTGAAGGATGTCTTTTCACCTTGCTTATAGTTTCCTTTGTTGTGAAGAAGCTTTTAAGTTTAATTAGGTCCCATTTGTTTCAGATCAGATCAGTCGTTCAGTCTTATCCGACTCTTTGTGACCCCATAAACCGCAGCACGCCAGGCCTCCCTGTCCATCACCAACTCCCGGAGGTCACTCAGACCCACATCCATCGAGTCAGTGATGCCATCCAGGCATCTTATCCTCTATCGTCCCCTTCTCCTCCTGCCCCCAATTCCTCCCAGCATCAGAGTCTTCTCCAATGAGTTAACTCTTCCCATGAGGTGGCCAAAATACTGGAGTTTCAGCTTTAGCATCATTCCTTCCAAAGAAATCCCAGGGCTGATCTCCTTCAGAATGGACTCGTTGGATCTCCTTGCAGTCCAAGGGACACTCAAGAGTCTTCTCCAACACCACAGTTCAAAAGCATCAATTCTTTGGCGCTCAGCCTTCTTCACAGTCCAGCTCTCACAACCATGCATGACCACAGGAAAGACCATAGCCTTGACTAGGCGAACCTTTGTTGACAAAGTGATGTCTCTGCTTTTGAATATGCTATCTAGGTTGGTCATAGCTTTCTTTCCAAGGAGTAAGCGTCTTTTAATTTCATGGCTGCAGTCACCATCTGCAGTGATTTTGGAGCCCAGAAAAATAAAGTCTGACACTGTTTCCCCTGTT
>SJYM01003601.1:118316-141069 GCA_006410775.1 Tragelaphus imberbis | reverse complement strand
AAGTGAAGCAGGGCAATCGACCCTCATCTCAACTTGAGGAGGGGAAAATGGGGCTCTTCTTGACTTGTGGCAGGAAACTCAGCATTCCTCTTGAGTGGGGACTGGTATCTGGGGAAACTTCTGGAGTTTCTTAGAGCATGTCAAGTACTCTTTCGAGTTCCAAGAGGAAACGTGGGCTTGCTTTGCAAATGTAGCAGCGTCAAAGGGGCACCTAAAGCATGCATGGGAGAATTTGGTTGGTTGGGTGGAGTTGTGGCAGGAAGCTATAAGTTCCTCTCGAGTTGTCTGTCGACATGGGCGCCCTGCTCGTGTCTCCTAAATTAAGTCAAAGCTGCTTTGGTAAAGCAAGGGGCACCTTCAGGGACGAATAAGGCCTCATCTCGAGTTGAGGCAGGAACCTCAGGGGTTCCTCTCTATTTCAGACATTAATCTTGGGGTCTCTGTGAAGTTTGAAGAGGGGAGTCAGGCCTCATCTTGTGTTGAGGCACGAAAGTCCACTTGCCTCGCAATTGTATTATGGGGTTTCAGGCCACGTGTCCAGTTATATTTAGAACCTGTGGCTTTTTCCGGAGGATGTAACAGGGGTGTCAGTGCCCCTTAATGTTGTGATTTCATCCTTGGGATAAATTCGAAGAGATGCCCGGGCATAGAGTCTTACCTTGAGTGGATGGGGAAATCGGTGTCTTTTAGAATGTGGCACGACCCATGAGGCTTCCTCTGGATTTCAGTGTGAGACCAGGCTAATCCAGAAGTGTGACGGAAAGGTCGGGATTCATTTCCAGACAAAGCAGCGGAATCGATCATCATGTCGAGATAAGAAGTGGAGAAGGGCTCAGATTAAGTTGTGTCAGGAACTTCGGTGTTCCTCTCTAGTAAGAACGGTATGTCGGGTAACTTTTTGAGTTGCATCAAGGGTGTCAAGTACCTATTCGAAAATCAAGAGGGAACGTGGGATTTCTCTCAAGACGCTGAAGTGGGAAAGGACCTCTTCTCGCGATGATGGGGGAAACTCGTGGTTTTCCTCGAGTTGCAGTGGAATTCCGGAGATATGACGGGGAACTCACGGAGCCACTAGTGTGGCCCCAGGGAAGACAAATCTCCATTCAAAATGGTGTCTGATAGGGGGGAATTGCTCTCAAGTCGCTTCAGGGCCAAGAGATCTCTTCTAGTCTTCTAGGCATGTGTCCAGAAACTCCGTGTTCCCCTTCAGGGGCGCTAGGGATCTCAGGGTTGCATTCAAGCTTTAGCCGGGGAGTCAGGCCTCGTCTTGAGTTGAAACAAAGAATTTCCCTCTCCTGTCGAGTGGCCAAGGCTAGCTCTTGAAGTCCATTTTGTTAAAAAAAAAATGGAATCAAGCCTTCTGTGGAGTTTTGAGAGAGAACTCGGGGTTGTTCTCTAGGCCCTGCAGAAAAAGAAGGGCCTCATGTGGCAATGTTGGCGGAGTCTCATGGTGTTTTCTCGAGCTGTGGTTCGACGTGTGGCGTTTCTCTCGAGCTACGACGGGGAACTCAGGGAGCCTCTCTTGTGTCACCAGGGAAGCCCAGTCCTTATTCAAGTAGCAAGGAGGGCCCGGGGTGGCTCTCGAGTCACGGCAGGGGAATCGGGCTTCAAGACGTGTTGAACGGGTTATCTTGAGGTGTTTCTCGAGTTGCTGTAAGAATCCCTAGGTTCCCTGGGCTTCTTACGGTGACCTCTGTCAGCTTCCCTTGGTACCTATTAAAAGGGGGAATACTGTACATTTGAGAGGGTTGTCTTGGGATTCCCACGGGTTCAGTGCCATGGAAGGTGACTTCATCTGGAGCTGAGGCGGGAATCACAGGCTTCCTCTCCTGTTCTGACATCTATCTCAGGGTCTTTGGGAGTTTTGAACAGGGAGTTAGACCTCGCCTTGTGTTGAGGAATGGAACTCCGCTTGCCTCTCGAGGTGTTTATGGGGTGTCAAGCCATTTGTTGAATTGTCCTTGCAACAAGGGGCTCTTTCGGAATGATGCACCCAGGGTGTCAGTGCCCCTTCGTGTGGTGACTTCATTCTCGTGTTTCCTTTGGAAAAGGTGTGCAGGCATTGGGACTTCCCTTGAGTGGACAGGGAAATCGGTGTCTTTCATGTTTCAGAAAGTGGCACGAACCTCGAGGCTTCCTCTCTAGTTTCCAAATGAGACCGGCCTCCTCCTGATGTGGGACTGGAAGGTCGGGATCCCTTTCCAGACAATGCAGGGAATTCGACCCTCATGTCGAGATCAGGAGGGAACAATGGGCTCAGAGGAAGTTGTGCCGGGAACCTCGGTGTTCCTCTCCAATGAGCCTGGTATGTTGGGCCACATGTGAAGTTTCCTCAAGGCTGTCTAGTTCCGTTTCGATGATCCAGTGGGTTCGTGGGTTTTCTCTCAAGATGCTGTAGCAGGAAAAGGCCTCATTTGGCTATGACTGGGTAACAACGTGGTTATTCTTGACTTACGTCAGGATTCTCGAGTTATGCTGGGGAACTCGGGGAGCTTCACGTGTGACCCCAGGAAAGACCAATCTCCATTCAAAATGGCGTGGGAGAGCTGTGGATTGCTCTCGAGTCACTGCAGGGCCAAGAGACCTCTTCTAGTCTTCTAGGCGTGTGTCCAGAAACTCCGTGTTCCCCTTCAGGGGCTCTAGGGATCTCGGGGTTGCACTGAAGCTTCAGCCGGGGAGTCAGGCCTCGTCTCGAGTTGAAACAAAGAACTCCCCTCTCCTCTCAAGTGGCCAAGGCTAGCACTTGAAGCCCATTGTGTTAAAAAAAAAAAAAAGGGAATCAAGCATTCTGTGGAGTTTTGAGAGAGGACTCTTGGTTGCACTCTAGGCCCTGCTGGAAAAGAAGGGCCTCATCTGGCGATGTGGGGCGAAATTCATGGTGTTTTCTCGAGCTGCCCCTAGACGTGTGGCGTTACTCTTGGGCTACGACAGGGAACTCAAGGAGCCTCTCTACTCCCCAGTGAAGTCCAGTCCGCATTCCAGTAGCGAGGAAGGCCCGGGATGGCTCTCGAGTCACGGCAGGGGAATCAGGCTTCAAAATGTGTTGAAGGGGGTATCACGAGGTGTTTATCGAGGTGCTTTAAGAATCCCTAGGTTCCATGGGTTTGTGATGGTGATCTGTCAGCTTCCTTTGGTGCCTATGAGAAGGGGGAATACTATGCAGTTGAGAGGGTTGTCTTGGGATTCCCCTGGGTTCAGTGCCATGGAAGAGGGCCTCATCTGGAGGTGAGGCGGGAATCTCAGGCTTTTTCTCCTGTTCTGAAATAGATCTCTGGGTCTTTGGGTGTTTTGATCAGGTAGATATCCCTCGCCTTCAATTGAGGCATGGAACTCAGTTTGCCTCTCCAGTTGTTCATGGGGTGTCAAGCCACTTGTCGAGTTGTCCTTGGAACCAGCGGCTCTTTTGGGAGGATGCACCCAGGGTCTCAGTGCCCCTTCGTGTGGTGACTTCATCCTTGTGGTTCCATTGGAAAAATTTAGCAGGCATTGGGACTTCTCTTGAGTGGATGGGGAAATCGGTGTCTTTATTCTTTCAGAAAGTGGCACGACTCACGAGGCTTCCTCTCGAGTTTGCAAGTGAGACCGGCCTCCTCCTGAGCTGGGACTGGAAGGTCGGGATCATTTTCCAGACAAAGCAGGGGAATCGACCCTCATGTCGAGATCAGGAGGAAAGAAGGGGATCAGAGGAAGTTTTGCCAGGAACCTCGGTGTTCCTCTCCAATGAGACCGGTATGTTGAGCCACATGTGATGTTTCGTCAAGGCTGTCTAGTTCCGATTCGATGATACAGTGGGTTGGTGGGATTTCTCTCAAGACGGTGCAGCAGGAAAGGGCCTCATCTGGCGATGACTGGGCAACCACGTGGTTATTCTCGACTTACGTCGGGATTCTCGAGTTACGACGGGGAACTAAGGGAGCCTCTCGTGTGACCCCAGGGAAGACATATCTCCATTCAAAATGGCGTTGGTGAGCTGCGGATTGCTCTCGAGTGCCTGCAGGGCCAAGAGACCTCTTCTCATTTTATAGGCGTGAGTCCAGAAATTCCGTAATCCCCTTCTGGGGCGCTAGGGAACTCGGGGTTGCACTCAAGCTTCAGCCGAGGAGTCAGTCCTCGTGTCGAGTTGAAACAAAGAACTCCCCTCTCCTCTTGAGTGGCTAAGGCTAGCTCTTGAAGCCCATTGTGGTTAAAAAAAAAAAAAAAGGAATCAAGCCTTCTGTGGAGTTTTGAGAGAGGACTTGGGCTTACTCTCTAGGACCTGCAGGAACAGAAGGGCCTCATGTCGAGATGTCGGGGGAATCTCATGTTGTTTTCTTGAGCTGCACCTCGACGAGTGCTGTTTCTCTCGAGCTACGACGGGGAACTCAGGGAGCCTCTCTTGTGTCCCCAGGGAAATCCAGTCCCCATTCGAGTAGCGAGGACGGCCCGGGATGGCTTTCAAGTCATGGCAGGGGAATCGAGCTTCAAGACGTGTTGAAGGGGTTATTTCGAAGTGTTTCTCGAGTTGCTCTTAGACTCCCTAGGTTCTCTGGGCTTGGGACGATGACCTCTGGCATCTTCCCTTGGTGTCTATGAGAAGGGGGAAAACTGTGCAGTTGAGAGGGTTGTCTTGGAAGTCCCCTGGGTTCAGTGCCATGGAAGAGGGCCTCATCTAGAGTTGAGGCGGAAATCTCCGGCTTCCTCTCCTCTTCTGACATCGATCTCGGGGTCTTTGTGGGTTTTGAACAGGGAGTTAGGCCTCGCCTGTGTGGAGGCATGGAATTTCGCTTACCTCTCGAGGTGTTCACCCTATGAACTTGTCGAGTTGTCCTTGGACCACTTGGACCACGAAAAGTGGTCACCCAGGCCACTTGTCGAGTTGTCCTTGGAACCAGAGGCTCTTTCGGGATGATGCACCCAGGGTGTCAGTGCCCCTTCGTGTGGTGACTTCATTTTTGGGGTTCCATTGGAAAAGGTGTGCAGGCATCGGGACATCTCTGGAGTGAACGGGGAAATCGGTGTCTTTCAGAATGTGGCACGATCCATGAGGCTTCCTCTCGAGTTTCCAAGTGAGACCTGCTGCTTCCTGTGGTAGGACTGGAAGTTCGGGCTCCCTTTCCAGACAAAGCAGGGGGATCAACCCTCATGTCGAGATAAGGAGGGAAGAAGTGGCTGAGAGGAAGTTGTGCCGGGAATCTCGGTGTTCCTCTCCAATGAGACCGGTGTGTTGGGCCACATGTGAAGATTCCTCAAGGCTGTCTAGTTCCGTTTCAATGATACAGTGGGTTTGTGGGATTTCTCTCAACACGCTGCAGCGGGAAATGGCCTCCTCTGGCAATGACTGAGCAACCAAGTGGTTATTCTCGACTTACGGCGGGATTCTCGAGTTACAACCCGGGACTAAGGGAGCCTCTCGTGTGGCCCCAGGGAAGACCAATCTCCATTGAAAATTGCGTGGGAGAACTGGGGATTGTTCTCGATTCGTTTCAGGGCCAAGAGACCTCTGCTAGTCTTCTAGTCATGTGTCCAGAAACTCCGTGTTCCCCTTCAGGGGCGCTAGGGATCACGTGGTTGCATTCAAGCTTCAGCTGGAGAGTCAGGCCTTGTCTCGAGTTGAAACAAAGAACTCCCCTCTCCTCTCGAGTGGCCAAGGCTAGCTCTTGTAGCCTATTGTGTTAAAAAAAAAAAAGGCAATCAAGCCCTCTGTGGAGTTTTGAGAGAGGACTCGGGGTTGCTCTGTAGGCCCTGTAGGAAAAGCAGGGGCTCATGTGGCGATGTCGGGGGAATCTCATTGTGTTTTCTCGAGCTGTGGCTCGACGTGTGGCATTTCTCTCGAACTATGACGGGGAACTCAGGGAGCCTCTCTTGTGTTCCCAGGGAAGTCCGGTCCCCATTTGAGTAGCGAGGAGGGCTCGGGATGGCTCTAGAGTCACAGCAGGGGAATCGGGCTCAAGACGTGTTGAAGGGGGTATCTCGAGGTGTTTCTCCAGTTGCTGTAAGAACCCCTGGTTCCCTGGGCTTGGGACGGTGACCTCTGGCAGTTTCCCTTGGTGCTTATGAGAAGGAGGAATACTGTGCAGTTGAGAAGGTTGTCTTGGGATTCCCTTGGGTTCAGTGTTATGGAAGAGGGCCTCACTGGTGTTGAGGCGGGAATCTCAGGCTTCCTCTCCTGTTCTGACATTGATCTCGGGGTCTTTGGGGGTTTTGAACAGGGAGTTAGGCCTCGCCTTGTGTGGAGTCATAGAACACCGCTTGCCTCTCGAGGTGTTCATGGGGTGTCAGGCCACTTGTCAAGTTGTCCTTGGAACCAGAGGCTCTTTCGGGAGGAAGCACCCAGGGTGTCAGTGCCCCTTTGTGTGGTGACTTCATCCTTGGGATTCCATTGGAAAAGATGCGCAGGCATCAGGACTTATCTTGAGTGGATGGGGAAATCGGTGTCTTTTGGAATGTGGCACAATCTACGAGGCTTCCCCTCGAGTTTCCAAGTGAGACCGGCCTCCTCCTGAGGTGGGACTGGAAGGTTGGGATTCGTTTCCAGACAAAGCAGGGGGATCGACCCTCATGTCAAAATCAGGAGGGAAGAAGGGGCTCAGTGGAAGTTGTGCTGGGAACCTCAGTGTTCCTATTCAATGAGACCAGTATGTTGGGCCACATGTGAAGTTTCCTCAAGGCTGTCTAGTTCTATTTTGATGATCCAGTGGGTTCGTGGGATTTCTCTCAACACGCTGCAGCGGGGAATGGCCTCCTCTGGCAATGGCTGGGCAACCACGTGGTTATTCTTGACTTAAGGCGGGATTCTCGAGTTTTGATCCGGAAATCAGGGAGCCACTCGTCTGGCCCCAGGGAAGACCAACCTACATTCAAAATGGCGTGGGAGAGCTGGGGATTGATCTCGACTCACTGCAGGGCAAAGAGATATGTTGTAGTCTTCTAGGCATGTGTCCAGAGACTCCTTGTTCCCCTTAAGTGACGCTAGGCATCTCGGGGTTGCATTCAAGCTTCAGCCGGGAAGTCAGGCCTCGTCTTGAGTTGAAACAAAGAATTCCCCTCTCCTCTCGAGTGACCAAGGGTAGCTCTTGAAGCCCACTGTGTTAAAAAATAAATAAATAAAAGGGAATCAAGCCTTCTGTGGAGTTTTGAGAGAGAACTTGGAGTTGCTCTCTAGGCCCTGCAGGAAAAGAAGGGCCTTACGTGGCGATGGCGGGGCAATCTCATGGTGTTTTCTCGAGCTGCGGCTCGACGTGTGGCATTTCTCTCGAGCATCGACGGGTAACTCAGGGAGCCTCTCTTGTGTCCACAGGGAAGTCCAGTCCCCACTCGAGTAACAAGAAGTGCCCGGGATGGCTCTCGAGTCACGGCAGGGGAATCGGGCTTCAAGACGTGTTGAAAGGGATATCTCAAGGTGTTTCTCGAGTTGCTGTATGAATCCATAGGTTCCCTGGACTTGTGACGTTGACCTCTGGCAGCTTCCCTTGGTGCCTATGAGAAGGGGGAATACTGTGCAGTTGAGAGGCTTGTCTTCGGACTCCCCTGGGTTCAGTACCATGGAAGAGGGCCTCATCTGGAGGTGAGGCGGGAATCTCAGTCTTCCTCTCCTGTTCTGTCATGGATCTCTGGGTCTTTGGGTGTTTTGAACAGGGAGTTAGGTGTCATCTTGTGTGGAGGCCTGGAACTCTGCTTGTCACTCGAGTTGTTCATGGGGTGTCAGGCCACTTGTCGAGTTGTACTTGGAACCAGTGGCTCTTTCAGGAGGATGCACCCAGGGTGTCAGTGCCCCTTCGTGTGGTGCCCCGAGACTTCATACTCGGGGTTCCATTGGAAAATGTGCGCAGGCATCGGGACTTCTCTTGAGTGGATGGGAAAATTGGTGTCTTTCGGAATGTGGCCTGACCCACGAGGCTTCCTCTCGAATTTTCAAGTGAGAGCAGCCACCTCCTGAAGGTGGTGCTGGAAGGTTGGATCCCTTTCCAGACAAGGCAGGGAGATCTACCCCTCATGTCGAGATCAGCAGGAAATAAGGGGCTCAGAGGAAGTTGTGCCGACAACCTCAGTGACCTTTCCAATGAGACTGGTATGTTGTGTGACATTTGAAGTTTACTCATGGGTGTCAAGTTCCATTCCGATGATCCAGTGGGTTCGTGGGATTTCTCTCAAGACGCTGCAGTGGGAAAGGCTCCCATCTTGAGATGACTGGACAACCACATGGTTATTCTAGATTTATGGCGAAATTCTCGAGTTATGAACTGGAACTCAGGGAGCCTCTCATGTCGCCCCAGACAAATCAATCTCCATGTAAATGTCCTGGGAGAGCTGGGGATTACTCTCGAGTTGCTGCAGGGCAAGAGACCTCTTCTAGGCTTGAGTCCAGAAACCCTGATTTCCACTTCTGGAGTGCTAAGGATCTCGGGGTTGTCTTCAATCTTCAGCCGGGGAGTCAGGCCTAGTCTCGAGTTGATGCAAATAACTCCCTTCTCCTCTCGAGTTTCCACGCCTAGATCTTGGAGCCCATTGTGTGGCCAAAATGGAGTCAATCCTTCTGTGGCATTTTGAGAGGGGACTCGGGATTGCTCTCTAGGCCCTGAACAAAAAGAAGGACCTCATCTGGCGATGTCAGGGGAATTTCATGGTGTTCTCGAGCTGCTCCTCGACATGTGGCTTTTCTCTAGAGTTACAGTGGGGAACTCAGGGAGCCTCTGCTATGGCCTCAGGGAAATCCAGTCTTAATGCAAGTGGCGAGAAGGGCCCGGGATGCTCTTGGTCACGGCAGGGGAATCAGGCTTAAAGATGTGTTGAAGGGGGTATCTCGAGGTGTTTCTCAAGTTGCTGTAAGAATCCCTAAGTTCCCTCCGTTCGTGACAGTGAATTCTGGTAGCTTCCATTGGTGCCTATGAGAAGGGGGAATACTATGCAGTTGAGAGAGTTGTCTTGGGACTCCCTTGGGTTCAGTGCCATAGAAGAGTGCCTCATCTGGAGGTGAGGTGGGAATCTCAGGCTTCATCTCCTGTTCTGACATCGATCTTGGGGTCTTTGGTCGTTTTGAACAGGGAGTTAGGCCTCGTCTTGTTTGGAGACATGGAACTCCGCTTGCCACTCGTGTTGTTCCTGGGGTATCAGACCACTTGTTGAATTGTACTTGGACCCAGTGGCTCTTTCGGGAGGATGAACCCAGGGTGTCAGTGCCCCCTCATGTGGTGAACTTCATCCTCAGGGTTCCATTGGAAAAGGTGCCCAGGCATCGGGACTTCTCTTGAGTGGACGGGGAAATCTGTGTCTTTCGGAATGTGGCCCGACCCATGAGGCTTCCTCTCGAGTTTCCAAGTGAGAGTGGCCTCCTCCTGACGTGGGACTGTAAGATCGGGATCCCTTTCCAGACAAAGCAGACGGATGGACCCTCATGTCATGTTCAGGAGGGAAGAAGGGGCTCAGAGGAAGTTGTGCTGGGAACCTCGGTGTTCCTCTCCAATGAGACAGGTAGGTTGGGCCACATTTGAAGTTTCCTCAAGTGTGTCAAGTTCCGTTTAGATGATCCAGTGGGTTCGTGGGATTTCTCTCCATACACTGCAGCCGGAAAGGGCCTCATCTGGTAATGATTGGGCAACCATGTGGTTGTTCTTGACTTAAGGTGGATTCTCGAGTTACGACGGGGAACTCATGGAGCCTCTCTTGTGGCCTCAGGGAAGACCAATCTCCATTCAAAATGGCATGGGGAGCTGGGATTGCTCTGGACTCGCTGCAGGGCAAAAAACATCTTTTAGGCTTGTGTCCAGAAACTCCTTGTTCCCCTTCAGTGGTGTCAGGGTTCTCGGGTTTGCATTCAAGCTTCAGTCTGAGAGTCAGGCCTCGTTTCGACTTGAAGCAAAGAATTGCCCTCTCCTCTCAAGTTGCCACGGCTAGCTCTTGGAGCCCATTGTGTTAAAAATAATTAATCCATCCTTCTGTGCTGTTTTGAGAGGGGACTCCGGATTGCTCTCTAGGCCTTGCAGGAAAAGAAGGGCCTCATCTGGTGGTGTCGCGGAAATCTCATGGTGTTTTCTCGAGCTGAGGCTCGACGTGTGGCATTTCTCTCGAGTTATGACGGGGAACTCAGGGAGCTTCTCTTGTGTCCCCAGGGAAGTCCAGTCCCCATTTGATTGGTGAGGAGGGCCCAGGATGGCTCTCGAGTCACGACAGGAGAATGGGGCTTCAAGATGTGTTGAAGGGGGTATCTCGAGGTGTTTCTTGTGCTGCTGTAAGAATCCCTAGGTTCCCTCGGCTTGTGATGGTGCCCTCTGTTAGCTTCTCTTGGGGCCTATGAGAAAGGGGAATACTGTACACTAGAGAGGGTTGTCTTGGAACTCCCCTGGGTTCAGTGCAATGGAAGAGGGCCTCATCTCGAATTGAAGCTTGAATCTCAGGCTTCCTCTCCTGTTCTGACATCGATCTTCGGGTCTTTGAGGGTTTTCAACAGGGAGTTAGGCCTCGTCTTGTGTGGAGGCATGGAACTCCAGTTGCCTATCGAGTTGTTCATGGGGTGTCATGCCACTTGTCAAGTTGTATTTGGAACCAGTGGCTATTTCGGGAGGATGCACCCTGGATGTCAGTGCCCCTTTGTGTGGTGACTTCCTCCTCGGGGTTCCATTGGAAAAGGTGCCCAGACATTGGGACTTCTCTTGAATGGACGTGGAAATTGGTGTCTTTTGGAATGTGTCACGAACCACGAGGCTTCAACCTGTGTTTCAATCTGAGTCCAGTCTCTTCCTGAGTTGAGACAGGAAGGTTGGGATCCGTTTCCAGACAAAGCAGAGGAATTGACCTTCATGTCGAGATCATGAATTGAGACAGGGCTCAGATTTAGTTGTGCCTGGAAATTCGTTGATACTCTCGTATGAAACGGGTATGTTAGGTAACTTTTCGAGTCGCATCAAGGTTGTCAAGTACCATATCGAATTTCAAGAGGGAAAGTGGGATTTCTCTTGAGGCACTGCAGGGGGAAAGGGACTTATCTCTCGATGATGGGGGAACTTTGTCGATTTTTCTCGAGATGAGGTCAGAATTTCGAGTTTTGACTCAGAATTCAGGGAGCCTCTGGTGTGGCCCCAGGGAAGTTCTATCTCCATTTGCCTTGTGAGGGTGTCTGGGGTTTGCTCTCAAGTTACTGCAGGGCAAATAGACCTAATCTAGGCTTCTGTCCAGAAATTACATATTCGTCTCCAGTGGCGACAGAGATCTCGGTATTGCATTCAAAGTTCACCCGTGGAATCAGACCTCGTCTTGAGTAGAAGCAAAGAACTCCGCTCTTCTCTCGAGTTGCGACGGATATCTCTTGGAGCCCATTGATGGCCTAAAGGGAGGCAAGTCTCCTGTGAAATTTTGAGAGGGGCTCAGGATTGCTCTCTAGGCCTTGCAGGAAAAGAAGGCACTCAGCTCCAGATGACGGGGCAATCTCGTGGTTTGTCTCGAGCTCTGTAACCACGTGTGGTGTTTCACTCATGTTACGACGGGGAATTCAGGGAGCCTCTCATGTGGCCCCAGGGAAGTCCAGTCTCCAATCGAGTGGAGTATCCCTCTTCAGATACTACACCAGGTGTCACATGGCCACAGTCTCCCTGGTGAACACCTTTGAAGACCCTGTACGTGAGATCACATGTCCACATTCTGCAGGGTGAATGTCCTCCAAGACCCTGAACCTGAGGTCACATATCCAAAGTTTCAAAAGTGAACCCACCTCAAGACCCTGCACCTGGAGTTGCAAGTCCAGTCTCAAGAGTGACCTCACCTCCCAGACACTTGTCCTGTGTTCACACATCCACAGGCTCCATGTTGACAGCTTTGAAGTATCTGCACCTGGTGTCACTTGTCAAAATTCTTGTTTACACCGCTCATACCCCACACTTGGATTCACATGTCCACAGTCTCCAGGTTGACTACACCTTACCAGGTTCACAAGTCCATGTTAATCTGGGTGACACCTTCCCAGAGCCTGTATGTGTGGTCACACATCCACAGTCTCTTTGGTGTGACCACTCCCCAGACCTGGGACCTGGGGTCACACGTCCACTGGCCGCAGGGTAACCCCACTTCCCAGAACCTGTACCTGGGGTTGCATTTCTAGGGTCTAAAGGGTGACCCACCTGCCAGATCCTGCACCTGGGGTCACACATAAATGGTATCCAGGATGAGACTACCTCCAGACTATGTACCTGGTGTCACATGACCACAGTGCCCAGTGTGACATCTCCTCCCAGACCCTGCACCTAAGGTCCCATGTCCACAAGATCCAGGGGTTCCCCCTCACACACCCTGGACAAGGGACACATTTCTACAGTCTGAAGTGTGACTCCACCTCCTAGAAACTGCACATGGGGTCACACATAAACAGTCTCCAGGCTAACCCCCACTTGATCCTGTACCTCGTATCAAATTTCTGTAGTATCCAGGGTGAATCCCTCCCAGACCACATACATGGGATCACATGTCCACAGTCTCTAGTATGAGCAAACATCCAGACTCTATACCTGAGGTCTCAGGACCAGAATGTCCTGTGATACCTTCCAATCTCTGCACTTAGGGTGACATGTCCAGAGACTTCAAGATAAACCCCTCACAGACCATTCACCTGATATAACAATCCACAATCCCCAGAGTGACCCCACATCCCAGATCCTGCATCTGGGATCACACGTCACAGGGTCTGCAGGGGGAGCACCCTCCCCAGACCCTGCATTTTGGGTCACACATTCATAGTCCTCAGGGTGACCCACCATCCAGACCCAGTAAAGAGAAACACTTGCACACAACCCCACTTTCAAGACCCTATCCCTGGAATTTCACGTCCATAGTCTCCATGATGAACCACTCTCAGGTCATGCACCTGGGATCACACACCCAGTTTCCAGGGTGACCCCTTTCTCCCCAGCATCAGGGGTTATATGACCACAGTCTCCATGTTCACACCCTACATCAGATCCTTTACAGAATGTCACATGGCCATAGTTTCCCTGATGAACCCCTTCATAAACCCTATTCATAGGGTCACGTGTTCATAATCTCCAGAGTGAACACTCTCCCAAACCCTGCACCGGGATTCACATGTCCACAGTCTCCATGGTGACCCCACCTCCAAGACACTTCACATGGCTTTACACATCCACAGGCTCCAGGGTCAGCCTCTATCCCATACACTGCATTTTGGTCTCCTGTCAACTTTCTCCAGGGAGAAATATCCTCACAGAGCCTGCACCTGGGGTGACATGTCCACAGTCTCCACAGAGAGCCCTCTCTTCAGACCCTGAACATGGTGTTAGATGACCACAATCCAGGGTGACACTTACTCCCAGACCTTTCACCTGAGGTCACACATCCACAGGCTAAAGGGTCACCCNTCTCCATTCAAAATGGCATGGGGAGCTGGGATTGCTCTGGACTCGCTGCAGGGCAAAAAACATCTTTTAGGCTTGTGTCCAGAAACTCCTTGTTCCCCTTCAGTGGTGTCAGGGTTCTCGGGTTTGCATTCAAGCTTCAGTCTGAGAGTCAGGCCTCGTTTCGACTTGAAGCAAAGAATTGCCCTCTCCTCTCAAGTTGCCACGGCTAGCTCTTGGAGCCCATTGTGTTAAAAATAATTAATCCATCCTTCTGTGCTGTTTTGAGAGGGGACTCCGGATTGCTCTCTAGGCCTTGCAGGAAAAGAAGGGCCTCATCTGGTGGTGTCGCGGAAATCTCATGGTGTTTTCTCGAGCTGAGGCTCGACGTGTGGCATTTCTCTCGAGTTATGACGGGGAACTCAGGGAGCTTCTCTTGTGTCCCCAGGGAAGTCCAGTCCCCATTTGATTGGTGAGGAGGGCCCAGGATGGCTCTCGAGTCACGACAGGAGAATGGGGCTTCAAGATGTGTTGAAGGGGGTATCTCGAGGTGTTTCTTGTGCTGCTGTAAGAATCCCTAGGTTCCCTCGGCTTGTGATGGTGCCCTCTGTTAGCTTCTCTTGGGGCCTATGAGAAAGGGGAATACTGTACACTAGAGAGGGTTGTCTTGGAACTCCCCTGGGTTCAGTGCAATGGAAGAGGGCCTCATCTCGAATTGAAGCTTGAATCTCAGGCTTCCTCTCCTGTTCTGACATCGATCTTCGGGTCTTTGAGGGTTTTCAACAGGGAGTTAGGCCTCGTCTTGTGTGGAGGCATGGAACTCCAGTTGCCTATCGAGTTGTTCATGGGGTGTCATGCCACTTGTCAAGTTGTATTTGGAACCAGTGGCTATTTCGGGAGGATGCACCCTGGGTGTCAGTGCCCCTTTGTGTGGTGACTTCCTCCTCGGGGTTCCATTGGAAAAGGTGCCCAGACATTGGGACTTCTCTTGAATGGACGTGGAAATTGGTGTCTTTTGGAATGTGTCACGAACCACGAGGCTTCAACCTGTGTTTCAATCTGAGTCCAGTCTCTTCCTGAGTTGAGACAGGAAGGTTGGGATCCGTTTCCAGACAAAGCAGAGGAATTGACCTTCATGTCGAGATCATGAATTGAGACAGGGCTCAGATTTAGTTGTGCCTGGAAATTCGTTGATACTCTCGTATGAAACGGGTATGTTAGGTAACTTTTCGAGTCGCATCAAGGTTGTCAAGTACCATATCGAATTTCAAGAGGGAAAGTGGGATTTCTCTTGAGGCACTGCAGGGGGAAAGGGACTTATCTCTCGATGATGGGGGAACTTTGTCGATTTTTCTCGAGATGAGGTCAGAATTTTGAGTTTTGACTCAGAATTCAGGGAGCCTCTGGTGTGGCCCCAGGGAAGTTCTATCTCCATTTGCCTTGTGAGGGTGTCTGGGGTTTGCTCTCAAGTTACTGCAGGGCAAATAGACCTAATCTAGGCTTCTGTCCAGAAATTACATATTCGTCTCCAGTGGCGACAGAGATCTCGGTATTGCATTCAAAGTTCACCCGTGGAATCAGACCTCGTCTTGAGTAGAAGCAAAGAACTCCGCTCTTCTCTCGAGTTGCGACGGATATCTCTTGGAGCCCATTGATGGCCTAAAGGGAGGCAAGTCTCCTGTGAAATTTTGAGAGGGGCTCAGGATTGCTCTCTAGGCCTTGCAGGAAAAGAAGGCACTCAGCTCCAGATGACGGGGCAATCTCGTGGTTTGTCTCGAGCTCTGTAACCACGTGTGGTGTTTCACTCATGTTACGACGGGGAATTCAGGGAGCCTCTCATGTGGCCCCAGGGAAGTCCAGTCTCCAATCGAGTGGAGTATCCCTCTTCAGATACTACACCAGGTGTCACATGGCCACAGTCTCCCTGGTGAACACCTTTGAAGACCCTGTACGTGAGATCACATGTCCACATTCTGCAGGGTGAATGTCCTCCAAGACCCTGAACCTGAGGTCACATATCCAAAGTTTCAAAAGTGAACCCACCTCAAGACCCTGCACCTGGAGTTGCAAGTCCAGTCTCAAGAGTGACCTCACCTCCCAGACACTTGTCCTGTGTTCACACATCCACAGGCTCCATGTTGACAGCTTTGAAGTATCTGCACCTGGTGTCACTTGTCAAAATTCTTGTTTACACCGCTCATACCCCACACTTGGATTCACATGTCCACAGTCTCCAGGTTGACTACACCTTACCAGGTTCACAAGTCCATGTTAATCTGGGTGACACCTTCCCAGAGCCTGTATGTGTGGTCACACATCCACAGTCTCTTTGGTGTGACCACTCCCCAGACCTGGGACCTGGGGTCACACGTCCACTGGCCGCAGGGTAACCCCACTTCCCAGAACCTGTACCTGGGGTTGCATTTCTAGGGTCTAAAGGGTGACCCACCTGCCAGATCCTGCACCTGGGGTCACACATAAATGGTATCCAGGATGAGACTACCTCCAGACTATGTACCTGGTGTCACATGACCACAGTGCCCAGTGTGACATCTCCTCCCAGACCCTGCACCTAAGGTCCCATGTCCACAAGATCCAGGGGTTCCCCCTCACACACCCTGGACAAGGGACACATTTCTACAGTCTGAAGTGTGACTCCACCTCCTAGAAACTGCACATGGGGTCACACATAAACAGTCTCCAGGCTAACCCCCACTTGATCCTGTACCTCGTATCAAATTTCTGTAGTATCCAGGGTGAATCCCTCCCAGACCACATACATGGGATCACATGTCCACAGTCTCTAGTATGAGCAAACATCCAGACTCTATACCTGAGGTCTCAGGACCAGAATGTCCTGTGATACCTTCCAATCTCTGCACTTAGGGTGACATGTCCAGAGACTTCAAGATAAACCCCTCACAGACCATTCACCTGATATAACAATCCACAATCCCCAGAGTGACCCCACATCCCAGATCCTGCATCTGGGATCACACGTCACAGGGTCTGCAGGGGGAGCACCCTCCCCAGACCCTGCATTTTGGGTCACACATTCATAGTCCTCAGGGTGACCCACCATCCAGACCCAGTAAAGAGAAACACTTGCACACAACCCCACTTTCAAGACCCTATCCCTGGAATTTCACGTCCATAGTCTCCATGATGAACCACTCTCAGGTCATGCACCTGGGATCACACACCCAGTTTCCAGGGTGACCCCTTTCTCCCCAGCATCAGGGGTTATATGACCACAGTCTCCATGTTCACACCCTACATCAGATCCTTTACAGAATGTCACATGGCCATAGTTTCCCTGATGAACCCCTTCATAAACCCTATTCATAGGGTCACGTGTTCATAATCTCCAGAGTGAACACTCTCCCAAACCCTGCACCGGGATTCACATGTCCACAGTCTCCATGGTGACCCCACCTCCAAGACACTTCACATGGCTTTACACATCCACAGGCTCCAGGGTCAGCCTCTATCCCATACACTGCATTTTGGTCTCCTGTCAACTTTCTCCAGGGAGAAATATCCTCACAGAGCCTGCACCTGGGGTGACATGTCCACAGTCTCCACAGAGAGCCCTCTCTTCAGACCCTGAACATGGTGTTAGATGACCACAATCCAGGGTGACACTTACTCCCAGACCTTTCACCTGAGGTCACACATCCACAGGCTAAAGGGTCACCCTTTTGAAATACAAGCACCTGGGATCAAATGTCAACAGTCTCCTTGGTGACACCTTGCCCAGACCCTGTACCTGGGGTCACATTTCCAGTTTCCAGGGTAACAGCCTCTGCCAGACCCTACACCTGGGGTCACACGTCCACTTTGTCCATGGTGAACCCACCTCACGAGAACTTTTCCTTCTGATCACATTTCCAGTCTCCAGGGTGACACCCCACCCCCACGACCCTTATCTGAGGATATAGTCCAGAGATTTCAGCGTGACACTACCACATTAGTGTAGCTGCCAGCCCACACCCTTTTAGCAAAAAAAGAGGGAAAATGCTAATTTTGCCAACAAGTTTCAATAACCAGGTTGACACTCAGTATGTGTCTCTGTGGTATCCAAGAATTTTCCAAACAGACCTAGGATCACTGGATCTCTCCTACAGAGATAACGTGATGGAAATTTACTCTGAAGGGTGAGTCTTGAGGTGAGTACTTCTCCAAGGCCACAGCTGGGAGTCCTCACATCAAGGCCACAGAAGTGGAGCCCAGAACCAAGGTCACCTATGAATCTGACTGAGTCCCTTTGCGACTGTTGCCAAAAGCCCCTGATCATCATGAACAAGCTTCCTGACTCCCTACCAGGCAAAGATGCCGACTCCAGTAAACACCCTATGGTGCTCCAACAAATCACCTAACATCAACCTTCCAGCAGGAATTTTCTTTGTCTTGAAGTGCTGTAGACTTTCCTTAGTCTGTAAGCAGGTTAGCCTGCTGCACTCACAGTGCCCACTTTATCTCTGCTCTTTGTTCTTAATAAAAACTAACTCCCTTCTGAGACACTCTATGTCTGGAAATTCTTTCCAACTCGTACTCAGATTGTTTGAACAAGTCTCCCATCACCAGGGCTGCTTTTCTGGAGCACACTCACCATTTGTTTTCCACTCCCAACTCAGAGCACAAAGGCCCTCTCAGCCTGGTTATTCCCTCTCACATTCCACTGTTCCTGGGCAGGCTGTCTTATGTGTACTGGAGAGGCCTCTGTAGTGTCATGAGGAAGAAACAAGAGGTACCCATGAAGTCTCCCACACCAGCACAGCAACCAGTACACCAAAACTGACCTCTTCACTCTAGATGGGCCTGGGGGTGTTTCAGGGGAAGTCCTCCAACATGTCCTTGTACTCATCTAATCCCAGCACTGTCCACGTGAGAGTCACTAAGCTACTCTGTGATGACTGCAAAGAAAGGATACTTGTTCACTAGCACCTCCCAGGAACATGGGATTCTTATGGGCAGACACCTCCCAGGAAAGTGGGTTCAGCTGGACAGTTATCCCACAGGGCTCAGCATCCAGGAACTGCCCACAAACGTCTCATTTCAGAGCACCCGCAGCCCCTCTGTTGGACAGATCTGATTTTGAGCCCCACGGAACAATATCTGAGGTAACAAACAGCAGCTTCTTGATAGGTCTGTTAACCTGGGCTTCACTGTGTTCAGCCTCCTTCCAGCAGGTTTTCCAGAGGCTTCCATTGCACCTGGGCACTGAGCCTGTACCCACCCACCACCCCTCCTGTCCCTGACGCCTGAGTCTCTCTCATTAGAAAAATTTCTTCCTGAAATTCTCTCCCAATTTTGAGCCAGATAAAATGATAAGAAAACAAGTAAGAGCTGCAGCTCCATAACCATCCTTACCCTCAGGACCCACAGCTATTCCTGGAACCTTGACCAGCACAATGAGGCCCATTTTCTAAAAGCACAAGCCCATATGGACGATGATGGGCTGACCTGGCTGTCCTGCCCTTTACACATGTGTGTGGGTTGAGGTGTATATAAACCCACTCAAGTGTTGCAGCTGTACTTGATGCCGTCTTTTCTGCTTAGACATTGCAGAGCCCGTTTGGTGAGCGAGAGTGAGGGGCCATGGCATTTCAGGGACTCTGATCTGTGTGGGGCTCTGCTGGACTTTCTTCAGGAGGTGCTAGGCTGTCATTTTCTAAGGATGGGCTGTGTCTCCTGCTCCTGTGGTTGGAAATTGTTTCCGGCAGAGGTGAGGAAGCATGAAAACAGGCAGTGGGAGCAGGACAGGAGGGATAATTCAGGTAGGAAAGTGGAAAGCTTTCAGAAGATCACCCAGGCCAGGACCATACTGCCTGACCTACAGGAACCAACTTGGTAATCATGCTTTCACTGGAGGGGTTCCAGTCATTTTCTCTATCCTGTGAGTTCTTTGCACATAGTCAGGTGTTTACCTGGGAAGTGTAGATGAGGTTCAGGAGTGGCTAGCCAGGGGGTCAGCCAGCGTTTACTTAGAGATGACTCTGTGGGGGTCTCCCAGCTACACACTGAAGACCCATGTTGGGAGGAATGGGGGTAGGGAGTGTGGAAGGGCTGCTGGCTTCTTATGCATATGTCCCCACCGCTGACCATTTTCAGAACTGCTCATCCCTGGAGTAAGCATCCTAACTGGGTTTTCACCTGTGTAACTAGTGACTTCTTAATTAGCAATATGAACAGTGATAAGAAAATATCCTCATTCAGGACTGAGATGTTACACCACATGTACCAGTGTAAGAAGCTGAGGAGGTGTGTGCAGCCAGTACCCCTAGGGACAGGCTTCAGACTTGGCACCTCAACAACTCTGACGTCCAGCTACTGCTTTAGCATTTCTGAGGGCCCAGTGCTGACTCTAATGTTTTGTAATCCACCCTTCATCTGCCTTTTGTGATATCCACACTTCTAGGATTCTAAAGAACAGATTTTGTCTGGCTGCTCTGTGGCTTCTCTAACAAATGATCACAAGCTGGGAGGGTTAAAAAACCCAGAAATTTATCCTCCCCCAATCCTGGAGACCAGACATCTGAGATCAACAAGTCACAGGGCTGAGGTCCCTCCGGAGACTTCAGAATATTGTCCTTCTTGCCTTTTCCAGCTTCAGGGGCTCCAGGGGTCCCTGGGCTTGTTTCCCACTCCCTCCCATCTCTGCCTCTGCCTTTAAAAGGCTTCTCCTCTGTGTCCTGTTTCGTCTCTATGAAGGACTCTGTCAGTTGGATTGAAAGTCACCCTAACCCTAGATTACCTTACATTGATATCCTTAGCTACATCTATAGACACTTTTCCCAGATACGGCAATGTTCTGTGGGGAAATATCTTTGGTGGCCAACATTCACCTCATTCTCTGTGTATCAAATAACCCTCATTTTTGGAGATCACCACAGGCTCATATAGATGGACACACACGTGGAGCCTGGATAGAATCAGGCCCTTGGAGTCATCTGGAAAGGATGCAGGCCTGGCTTCATCAGGCAAGAGAAATCACAAGGAGAAGAGGGGCATGCCTTTTAAGGCTTCAAAAAGCCCACGTTGGGGTGGAATGTGAGATGCACCCTGGTGGCAGGGAACTTTGTCGGAGTCTGATGAAGGGGTTAGGCTTGGGCCAGGGCTGAAGATGTCGAAGGGAGTTAGTGTGAGGGTTGACCATATGCCCTGGAGGAGGAGCTCATAGTCACTGGGGCACAAGGAACTAGGAACCTGGGAGGACTTAGTGCTCCAGAACCTGAAGAGGAAACGCTTAAATTTTACCTCACCTCCTATTCCTTCTGCCTCTATAACTCAGCTTCCTCCTTGTAAACTCTGGTTCATGTAGGTCACGTAGTCTCAGAAAGTGGGGACTTACAATACATGGAGCTGGAGCTTGCCTCCTTCACCGTTTTCCTGTCCCCTGCAAGTCTGCTTGATCATGCCTGTCCGTGATAATGCAGATCCACCTCCCTGACATTCCCTGCTCCAAGTGGAACTCCCCACTCTGCTGGAGCACTTCCAGTGGCTGTGGGTGGCCACTGACAGGACTCTGGTCTCCTGAAGATCCACTGAGGCTTGAGCTACAGGACAATGTGAGGTTCAGTTCAGGCTGACAGGACCCCCGTGGTTTCAGCTTTGGGACATGGTAGGGTTCAGCCCAGGTGGATAGAAGTCTTGCCTCCTCAGAACCTACTGGGGCTTCAGTTTGAGGGCATTGATGATTCTGCTCAGGCTGATGGAGTCTGGTCTCCTCAGGACACATTTGAGCTTCAGTTTTGGGGCATGGTGGGGTTCAGTTGAGGCTGATGGGAGCCTTGTCCCTCAGAACGCACCTGGGCTTCACTTTTAAGGCATTGTGCAAGTCAGTTGAGGCTGAGAGGACTCTGGTATTCTCAGGACCCGCTGGGGATTCAGTTTTGGGACATTGTGGGGTTCATTTGAGTCTGATGGGAGTCTAGTTTCCTCAAGACCTGGAAGGAGGCGGTGATATTGAAGGAAAATGTGAAGGAAATAGGGAAGAAGCTTTCTGTGTGCAGCTGTTGCTGAAAGTCTGCCTTACCAGAACTCAGGACTGTTAGGGCTTGATGTGGAACGTTATGTGATTTAAGTCAGTTTTTGTCTGTGGTATAAGATGATGTCCTGTATTGTTCCTTGGTGTGTGGTTTCTATTTTTCCAAGCACGATTTATTGGGTGGGGGAGAATGTCCTTTCCTGCATGTATGTTCTTAATTCCTTTCTTTTAGATTAATTACCATGTACCTGTATGTTTACTTCTGAGCTCTATTGTCTATGTGCCTATTTCTGAGCCAATTCCACACGTCCTGTGGTGGCTTTAGGTGTATACTCTAGATTGAAGTCAGAGATGGAGATGCCGCCTGCCTATTCTGCTTTCTCAGAGTCCCTTTGGCTCTTCTGGTTCATTTGTGGTGCCACACAGATGTAAAGACTGATTTTGTTTCTGTGAAAATTGTCATGGAAATGCTGGCAGTGATTGCATGAATATGTACATTGGTTTGGCTAGCATGGATATTTTAATGATATTTTCACCCATAAACAAGGGATATCTTTTTACTTGTATCCATTCAGTTTCTTTGATCATTGTCTTGTAGTTTTTAGCTTGCAGGTCTTTCAAGTCTTTGGTTAGATTTCTAGATTTTTAGCTGGATGGGTGGGGTGATGTTATTGTAAAAGGTAATATTTTCTTAATTTCTGTTTCTAATAGTTCATTATTAGTATAGGAATTGACAAATGATCTTGCAGTTCTACTGACTTTTGTATTTTTGGCTCTGCAGTTCGACATGTTGGATCTTAGGTCCTTGACAAAGGATCAAACCCGTACCCCCTGTAGTGGAAGTGCAGAATCTTAAACACTGGACTGATAGACAAGTCCATGAATTTGCTTTTTAGTTCTGAAATTTGCTGTGGTATACTGTTATGTGGAAAACTAGAATTAAATCATCTCATAATTTTAGTTCCATCTGGGTAATCCACAGCACCCAATGCATGGTGTCTACTAATATGCTCTTTTTCTGGGCTCCAAAATCACTGCAGATGGTGACTGCAGCCATGAAATTAAAAGACGCTTACTCCTTGGAAGGAAAGTTATGACCAACCTAGATAGCATATTCAAAAGCAGAGACATTACTTTACCAACAAAGGTTCACCTAGTCAAGTCTATGGTCTTTCCTGTGGTCATGTATGGATGTGAGAGCTGGACTGTGAAGAAGGCTGAGCGCCGAAGAATTGATGCTTTTGAACTGTGGTGTTGGAGAAGACTCTTGAGAGTCCCTTGGACTGCAAGAAGATCCAACCAGTCCATTCTGAAGGAGATCAATCCTGGAATTTCTTTAGAAGAAATTATGCTAAAGCTGAAACTCCAGTATTTTGGCCACCTCATGCGAAGAGTTGACTCATTGGAGAAGACTCTGATGCTGGGAGGGATTGATGGCAGGAGGAGAAGG
>SJYM01003601.1:98496-111541 GCA_006410775.1 Tragelaphus imberbis | reverse complement strand
TACTGGAAAAACCATAGCCTTGAGTACACAGACCTTTGTTGGTAGTGTCTCTGCTTTTTAATATGTTGTCTAGGTTGATCATAACTTTTCTTCCCAGGAGCAGGTTTCTTTTAATTTCATGGCTGCAGTTACCATCTGTAGTGATTTTGGAACCCCTGAAAATAAAGTCTGTAACTGTTTCCATTGTTTCCCCATCTATTTGCCATGAAATGATGGGACCAGATGCCATGATCTTAATTTTCAGAATACTGAGGGTTTTTTTTTTTAATCTTCTTTCAAGAATGATTAAATGATTGATTGAATTTAATTTACAATATTGTATTGGTTTTTCCATACATTGACTTGAATCTGCCATGAGTGTACATGTGTTCCCATCCTGAATCCCCCTCTTATCTCCCTCCCTATCCCATCCCTCTGGGTCACTCCAGTGCACCAGCCCCGAGTATCCTGTATCATGCCTCAAACCTGGACTGGCGATTCATTTCAGATATGTTATTATACATGTTTCAATGCCATACTCCCATATGATACTGCCCTCGCCCTCTCCCAAAGAGTCCAAAGGACTGTTTAATACATCTGTGTCTGTTTTTGCTGTCTCACATACAGGTTTATCATGACCATCTTTCTAAATTCCATATATATGCATTCGTATACTGTATTTGTGCTTTTCTTTCTGACTTACTTCACTCTATATAATAGGCTCCAATTTCATCCACCTCATTAGAACTGATTCAAATGCATTGGTTTTAACGGCTGAGTAATTTTCCATTGTATATATGTACCACAGATTTCTCATCTATTTGTCTGCTGATGGACACTTAGGTTGCTTCCATGTACTGGCAATTATAAACAGTGCTGCAATGAACATTGGGGTACACATGTCTCTTTTGATTCTGTTTTCATAAATATGAGTTTTAAGCCAACATTTTCACCCTCCGATTTCACTTTCAACAAGAGTCTCTTCAGTTCTTTGTTTTCTGCATAAGAGTGGAGTCATATGTGTATCTGAAATTATTGATATTTCTTCCGGCAGTCTTGATTCCAGGTTATGCTTCAGCCAGCCCTGGGATTTAACAGGATGTACTCTGCATATAAGTTAAATAAGCAGGATGACAATATACAGCCTTGCCATTCTCCATTCCCAATGTGCAACCAGTCTGTTGTTCTATGTCCAGTTCTAACTTTTGCTTCTTGACCTGCATACAGATTTCTCAGGAGGCAGGTGAGGTGGTCTGGGATTCCCATCTCTTTAAGAATTTTCCACAGTTTGTGGTCTTCTGCACCTTCAAAAACTTTGCCATTGTCAATAAAGCAGAAGTAGATGTTTTTCTGGAAGTTTTTCTCTCTTGCTTTTTCAATGAACCAACAGATTTTGGCAATTTGATCTTTCACCACTTTGCCTTTTCTAAATCCAGCTTGAACATCTGAAAGTTCATGGTTCATGTACTGTTGAAGCCTGGCTTGGAGAATTTTGAGCATTACTTTGGTAACGTGTGAGATGAGTGCAAGTGCCTGGTAGTTGGAACATTCTTTGGCACTGCCTTTCTTTAGGATTGGAATGAAAACTGATCTTTTTAGGTCCTGTGGCTACTTCTGAGTGATATGATTATTACATTTTTACGTTTTTGAGAAAATGCTGGTTTTGCACACATATATCACACCATTTTACATCTCCACAAGTAAAGTTTGAGTTCCAATTTCTATACATTTTCCCCAACATTTGTCATTGGTCTTTATTCTTGATTTCCCCCAGGTCCATCCTGAGTGCCTGATTAAGGAGGAAGTAATAATGCAGGACCCACATTTGAGGAGAAGGGTGTTAGCTTCACATACTTGATGCATAGCTGAGTGTCCATATCAATTATTTAGAATGTTTCTGTGTATAGATTTTTATACAACACTACTCATAAAACCTATGTTTGTGTTTTTTTTTTTTTTTTAACCTCTTGGATACCTGAAATTTCTTTTAAACTTTTGGGAGCTTCCCTGGTTGCTGAGACTGTAAAAGCATCTGCTTGCAATGCAGGAGACCTGGGGTTGATGCCTGGGTGGGGAAAATTCCCTGGAGAATGAAATGGCAACCCATTCTATTACTCTAGCTTGGAAAACTTCATGGCTGAAGGAGCATCATAGGGTATGGTCCATGGGGTCTCAAAGAGTCACACATGACAGCAGACCTTCACTTTCACTTTCTTTTGACTATGATCACGTCGATTAGACTGCTTAGTTTATTCTTGCTTTGTCTATTGAGCGCTTTTTCCATGCTCTCCTGAATTAATTTTACATACTTCAGCTTTCATGGTTCTTCTTTCTCATATTTTAAGATTATGCTGCTTTATAGATTTACTGTATCAGTCCTAGTATAAGCCAAATATTTAAAGACTCCTTGTTCCTTTCTATTAAAGAATGTTAATAAAATTTTTCATGTGGGAACTTAATAATCTTAGCAGAAAATGCGTGGAAAAACATACACATGTATCAGATCAGGTCAGATCAGATCAGTCGCTCAGTCGTGTCTGACTCTTTGCGACCCCATGAATTGCAGCATGCCAGGCTTCCTGTCCATCACCAAATCCCGGAGGTCACTCAGACTCACATTCATCGAATCAGTGATGCCATCCAGCCATCTCATCCTCTGTCTTCCCCTTCTCCTCCTGCCCCCAATCCCTCCCAGCATCAGAGTCTTCTCCAGTGAGTCAACTCTTCGCATGAGGTGGCCAAAATACTGGAGTTTCAGCTTTAGCATCCTTCCTTCCAAAGAAATCCCAGGGCTGATCTCCTTCAGAATAGACTGGTTGGATCTCCTTGAAAGTATACCAGACTATAAATACACATGTTTATGAAGATTTTCACATGGAGCTAGGTGTTTCTGTATTAGGCTAAAGATAGTTTATAATGATGTCTCCAACCTGGTTTCTTATGACACAGATATTATAACCTTCTCTCTTTGTCTGCCTGTAACTTCCCACTCCAGTGATAAGAAACTTGGTTTCCATTACTTGTCATTTATCAAATTCAGTGCTTGCTCCATTCAAAGACTGTAATAGTAGTTTCAGTCCTCTTAACTACCAACTCCCTGTAGAAAAAAACTTACAGAGCTCATTGTTTAGGTTTGGTACATTTTGTGTTTGGCTTGCAGATTATATTCATTTCCACACTGAACTTATCATTTCCACACCGAACTTATGTCAAAAAATTTTTGTCCTAACACTGAGTGGCATTATATATATATTCCTTCCTTATATATATATAAATTCCTTCCATATATATATATATATATATATATATACACACACACACACATTCCTTCTTCTTTTTTAATCTCTTGGCTGTGCTGTGGCATGTGGGATTTTTGGTCCCTGACCAGGAATTGAACCCACCTCTTCTGCATTGGCAACCTGGAGTCTTAACCACTGGCCCACCAGGGAAGTCTGAAGCTTTTCATATATTTCTTAATCTGTTAGATTCTTTGTTAAATTGTGCATTCCAGTCTTTACACTCCCATACCATGAATTAATAAATGTTAATAGGCACTAATTTAATTGTTGGGTTCTGAAAACAAAAATCTATGTGCTTACAAAAATGCATAGTGGCAGGAATTCATTACTAAAGTATCATGAGAAATATTTCAGGCACACATTCCATAAACTGTTTATCATGTCTATTTTACCTTTTCTAGAATGTCTTACAAGGTCATACAGTGTGTTGCACTTGAGGCTGGATTCATCCATTTCATAATATAAGTGTTAGATTCATGCTTTTCTTTTTTTAAAATAAATGCGTTGGTTGTTCATTCCTTTATATGTCTTAATACTATTGTATTGCGTTATATGAAATGGAAAATGATTTTCCCTCTACCCTTATCCTCAGTGTTGTCATTGAGATGCTCATAATGAAAGGCAGATGGAATGGAGAAAAACAATCAGAAGTCTAATATATGCCATGCATACCTCCTGTATAGTTGAAAGATACCTGGGAAAACTGAGTCACTTCCTGAAATGGCCCAATACTTTACCTTAAATGCTGTCATGAGCTAAGAATGAAAGAAGGAGGTTAGGGGATGGAAGAAGCAATTTAAGGTAGATTATGATGTGAAGCACTGTAAACAAAAGTATGGTGGTTATGCAGATTAACATCCAGGTCTATTACATAGATCTTCTTGATAGTCAAGTCATTTAGTCAAGTCAAGTCATGCTTGATATTTAGTGTTCCTCCATTTCCTTGTCCAGAGATGGAAGCATCCTTACAAATGGAGATATCCTTAAAAAACATAAATCCACTTTATAAGATGGCATTTCTCCTTGGTTTTAAAAATTCTCTGGGGCTGGTTTTTTTTTTTTTTTAATTAATCAGTCTAAAATAATCTTTTTGTCAAATAGGCATATTTTGGGTGTGATCTTTTGTGATGCTCTTGAAATGTTTATGCCCTAATTTACCTGTGAATACATATCTATGTAAGTATATCCTGATGTTTTTAATTATTATGAATTATGAATATTGCTCACGTACATTACTTGGTACTAATTTTTATTTCAGTTTTCCAAAGCAGTTGTCTCAATACAAGAGGTGCACTTCTTGATTCCTAAGGTGAGACTCTTTAGATTTGGACAAAGATGCCAAACTGTCTTCTAGAGATGATGGTACATGCATTCCACCAGCATCCTGATTATGCCCTTGTATGCTTATTTACAATCTCTTTATCTTCTTTGGCCTGGTGTGTGTTTCAACCTTCACCAAATTTGGATACTCTGGATACAGTCTTGAATAATTGAAATTTTCTGATAATCTGTCCATTTCTTCCATTTATCGATTTTATTTACATCAGATCAGATCAGATCAGATCAGTCGCTCAGTCGTGTCCGACTCTTTGCGACCCCATGAACCGCAGCACGCCAGGCCTCCCTGTCCATCACCAGCTCCCGGAGGTCACCCAGACTCGCATCCATCGAGTCAGTGATGCCATCCAGCCATCTCATCCTCTGTCGTCCCCTTCTCCTCCTGCCCTCAATCCCTCCCAGCATCAGAGTCTTCTCCAATGAGTCAACTCTTCGCATGAGGTGGCCAAAATACTGGAGTTTCAGCTTTAGCATCATTCCTTCTAAAGAAATTCCAGGATTGATCTCCTTCAGAATGGACTGGTTGGATCTTCTTGCAGTCCAAGGGACTCTCAAGAGTCTTCTCCAACACCACAGTTCAAAAGCATCAATTCTTCGGCGCTCAGCCTTCTTCACAGTCCAGCTCTCACATCCATACATGACCACAGGAAAGACCATAGCCTTGACTAGGCGAACCTTTGTTGGTAAAGTAATGTCTCTGCTTTTGAATATGCTATCTAGGTTGGTCATAACTTTCCTTCCAAGGAGCAAGCGTCTTTTAATTTCATGGCTACAGTCACCATCTGCAGTGATTTTGGAGCCCAGAAAAACAAAGTCTGACACTGTTTCCACTGTTTCCCCATCTATTTCCCATGTAGTGATGGGACCAGATGCCATGATCTTCGTTTTCTGAATGTTGAGCTTTAAGCCAACCTTTTCACTCTCCACTTTCACTTTCATCAAGAGGCTTTTGAGTTCCTCTTCACTTTCTGCCATAAGGGTAGTGTCATCTGCATATCTGAGGTTATTGATATTTCTCCCAGCAATCTTGATTCCAACTTGTGTTTCTTCCAGTCCAGCATTTCTCATGATGTACTCTGCATATAAGTTAAATAAACATGGTGACAATATGCAGCCTTGACGTACTCCTTTTCCTATTTGGAACCAGTCTGTTGTTCCATGACCAGTTCTAACTGTTGCTTCCTGACCTGCATACAGATTTCTTAAGAGGCAGATCAGATGGTCTGGTATTCCCATCTCTTTCAGAATTTTCCATAGTTTATTGTGATCCACACAGTCAAAGGCTTTGGCATAGTCAATAAAGCAGAAATAGATGTTTTTCTGAAACTCTCTTGCTTTTTCCATGATCCAGCGGATGTTGGCAATTTGATCTCTGGTTCCTCTACCTTTTCTAAAACCAGCTTGAACAAAAACCAGCTTGAACATCAGGAAGTTCACGGTTCACATATTGCTGAAGCCTGGCTTCGAGAATTTTGAGCATTACTTTACTAGCGTGTGAGATGATTTATTGACATATAGTTGTTCATAATAGTCTATTATAATCCTTTGTATGTCTGCATTGTCTGTTGTAACCGATACCCAGGTGCAAGTTCTGGGAGGTGGGTTCACCATGGAGACTGTGGACATGTGACCCCTACAGAGGTTCTAGGAGGTAGGGTTCCTCTTGAGTCTGTGGACGTGTGAGCCCAGAAACAGTACTTGGAGTTAGGGTCAACCTGGAGACTGTAGATGTGTGAGCCTAGGTGTGGATCTTGGAGGTGGGGTCACCGGGAGTATGGACTTGTGAAGCCAGGTACAGTGTGTTGAGGGTGGGATTACCCTGGAGACTGAGTATGTGATCACTGGTACAGGATGTTGAGACGGGTGTCCCCTTTGAGACTGTGCATGTGTGACTCCTGGTACAGGGCCTGGGGAAGGGCTTGACCATGGTTACTGGATATGTGACCCCAGGAAAAGGGTCTGGAGTGTGGGATCACCCTTGAGACTGTGGAAGTGTGTCTGCAGGTACAGGGTCTGGGAGGCAGTAACCCTGGATACTGTGGAAATTTGACCTCAGATGGAGGCACTGTGAGGTGTTGTCACCCCAGAGACTGAGGACATGTGACTCCGGGTTCAGAGTCTGGGAGGGGTGTCACCCTGGAGACAGTGGACGTGAGACCCTGGGTGCAGGATCTGGATGGTGGGGTCACCTTGGATACTGTGGATGTGTGAACCCACAACCAGGGTATTGAGTGTGGGGTCACCCTGGAGACTGTGGACGTGTGATCTCAGTTGCAGGGTGTAGGAAGCAAGATCACCATGAAGATGGTGGATGTGTGACTCCAGGTTCTGGTCTGGAGGATGCAGTCACCCTGGAAACTGTGGATATGTGACCCCAATTTTGGGGTCTGGAGGGTTGTTACCCTGGAAAGTGTGGATGTGTGACCCCAGATTCAGAGTTTGTGGAGAAGTGTCACCCGGGAGACTGTGGATATTTGACCTCATATACAAGGACAGGGTGGTCACCCTGCAGAATGTCGACATGTGAATCCAGCTGCAGGGAAGGGGAAGACAGTCATCCTCGAGATTATGGATGTGTGGAAACAATTACATGGTCTGGCAGGGTGAGGTTACTCTAGAAATTGTGGATAACTCACCCCAGGTACATATTATGAGAGGTGGAGTCACACTGGAGACTGAGGGCATGTGATCCCACTTACAGAGTCTGGGAAAGACGTTACATTGGAGCCTGTGGACCTGTGATCCACAGTTTCAGTGCCTGGGCTATGACATCACACAGGAGACTGTGGACATGTGACCCCAGGTGCAGGGTCTGGGAGAGAGTAACACTGGAGACTGGACGTGTGGCCCCAGGTACAGGATTTTGGATGAGACAGTCTGGAGACTGTGGATATGTGACTGCAGAGGGAGTGTCTGCAAGAGTCTCACCTTGGAGAAAGTGTATGTGTGAACCCAGGTTCAGGGTCTGGAAGTTGGGGTAACCCTGGCGACTGTGACCATGTCACACCAGGTACAGCATCTAGGAAGGATTGTCATCCTGGCCACCATAACCATGTGACCCCAGGTACAGGGTCTGGGATTTGGGGTAACCCAGGAAACAGAGGCCAAGTAAACTAAGGTACAAAGTTTGGTGAGGGGGGGTTACACTGGATTCTGTGGACGTGTAACCCCAACTTCAGGGTCTAGGAGGGGTGTCACCCTGGAATCTATGGATGTGTGACCGCAGGTGGAAGAGAGGAGTCATACTGGATACCGTGGCCTCATGACTCCAGGTGCAGCACCTGAGGCATGAGGCCACACTGGAGACTGTGGACGGGTGAGACCAGGTATGTGAACACAGAGGGTTTACACCCTGGTGAATGTGGATGTGTGAACCTGCTTCAGGGTCTGTGAATAGTGTCACTCTGGAGAATGTGGAAATCTGATCCCAGGGTTCCTCTAGAGTTGCAGTGGGGAACACGTGGTTCCTGTCGAGTTGTATCAGAGGACTCAAAGATCCCGTCTACTTGCAGTGGGGGCTCAGTGTTCCTCTCCAATTGTGGCATGGAACTCAGGGTTCCACTCGAGGCATGGTGAGGAACTTGTGTTCCTCTTGAGTTGATAAGTTACCCAGGGTTCTTCTTGACTTGTGGTGGGGCCTCCGCTTGAGTTTCCTTGGGGTAATTCATCTCTAGCAGGGATGTGCAGGGCGGCTCCTTTCTTGTAGCAATCTGCGTGTGTCTACTCACTAGTTTTGGCATGAGATTTTTCTAGTTGTGATCAAGGTCAACTCTGTAGTTGTGGGGTGTTTGATTCTCTCTAGTTGTGGTGATCAAGCTCCTCTCTGGTTGCGGTGTGATGTTCATCTCTATTAGCAGCAGAGGGGCTCCTCTCAATGTGTGATGTCTATTCAGTTCCTCTCGAGTTGCAGGGCAATGTCCTCTTTGGGTGGAGTGTGTGGGGCTCCATGGGGAAGGTCCTCTATTTTTGGCGATAGAGGTTCCTCACTAACATTAGAGGGATTGTTTCTTTCTAGTTGTGAAGGATGCCACTCAACTAACTTCAAGTAGCTCATCTCTATTTGTGGAAGAGAGGCTTCTCTCTAGGTGTGATGTCCTGGGGGAATCCACTCTAGTTTTTCTGGGGCGAATCTGCTTCACTTTTATCTGGGAGCCCCAGTATCATTATGACTAGTCGCCCCTTTTCTTGTTATTTCCTAGGGCTCCTGTCAAATTGCAGCAGGGAACTTGGTGTGCCGCTTGTTACAGCAGGTGACTCAGGCTTCCTTTAGAATTGTGGTGGGGCCTCCTCTCGAGCTGCCGTGGGGAAGATCCTCTCTAGTAGCTCTGTGCAGGCTACCTCTGTCTACCTGCATTGTGTGGGAGGCTACTCTCTAGTTTAGGCATGGGGTGCCACTCTAGTTGCATTGGGTGTCCACTCTTTATTTGTTGTGGGTTGGCTCCTCTCTACTTGTCATTTGCAGACACCTCTCTAGTTGTATCAGGGGGGCTCCTCTTTACTTGTGGCAGTAAGGCTTCTCTCTAGTTGTGGTGGAATGCTCTCCTCAAACTGTGATGGGGATGGCTATTTTCTGGTTGTGACGTGAAAGGGAACTTTTTCTAGCTTTAATGTGTAGGAGGCTACTCTCTAGTTGTGACAATGGGAGGCCTCTTTAGTTGTAACATGGTGGGCTGCACTCTAGTTGTGGAAGGAGGTTTCTGTCTAATTATGATAGATGGGTACGCTCTCTAATGGCAATGTTAAGGCGGGGGATATCTCTAATTTTAACAGGGGTCTCTTCTCTAGCTATAGTGTTGGCCTCCTCTTTCATTGTGATTCATGTGGGAATCCCACTCTAATTGTGATGTACATGGGCACTTTTTGCTAATTGTGATGAGTGGGCCACACTCATATCGACCTGTGGGAGGGGTGCCCACTCTAGTTGTGGCAGTGGTTCTCCACTCTAAATGCGATGTAAGGGAGGGCGGGGCACCTCTCTAGTTTTGGCGGTGTGCTCCTCTAGTTGCGCCTGAGGGTCAACTATCTAGTTGTGGCGTGTATTCAACTCTCCAGTTTTGGTGGTTGGATTTCTCTCTAGTTGTGATGTCCTGTGACGCTCCTCCCTAAGTGTGTTGTGCCTGGGGAATTCCTTTTCATCTGTGCAGTGGGATTTCCTGTCTTGTTGCATCAAGCTGTGCAGCGCTTCTCTAGATGCAGTTTTTTGGCTCATCTCCATTTGTGGTTTGGTGGGCTACTGTCTAGTAGTGGTGTAGAGCCTCCTCTCTAGATGAGATGTACGAGATTGCTCCTCTCTAGGAGCGGGGAGCAGGGCCTCTTCATGCAGTGTCATGGTGGTCTCCTCTCTTGTTGCAGTTTGTGGGCTCCTCTCTATTTGTGGTGGGGGACTCCTCTTGAGTTTCATCGGGAGACTTTGTATTTCTTTCGAGATGAGGTGGGGCCTCCAGTTGAGTTTTAGTGGGTTAGCTCCTCTCTAGTAGCATTGTGCAGGGTGGCTTCTGTTTATTTGTGATGTGTAGGTGGCTCCCCTCTAGCTGGTGTGGGGGCCAACTCTTAGTTGTGTTGGTTCGGCTTCTCTCTAGTGGTGTGCAGTCTCCTCTCAAGTTGTATTAGGGATCTTTTCTCTCTTTATGGTGTTCTGGGGACACCTCTAGAGCTGCAGTAGAATGTTCCTCTCACATTGGGAAGGGAGTTTCCTCTCTGGTAACAATGTGCACAGGCAGTATTTCCAGGTGCGATATTTGCAAACGTAGTCTATAATTTTTGCAAGGCCACTCCTGTTTTGTTGTGGCATGGGAGACTCCTCTCTAGTTGTGAAAGGAGGCTTCTGTGCAATTGTGATGTTTGGGAATGCTACTTTCAAGTGGCAGTGTTCAAGGGGCTGCTCTCTATTTGTGACATGGGGTGTATTCTCTAGATGTGGCAAGGATGCTCCTCTCTGACAGTGGTAGGGGTGTGTACTAGACTTGCAGCCATTGGTTGTATCTATTGACAGTGGAGAGGACACTCTCTAGGTGCAATGTCCAGGGTTTCCTCTCCTGTTGCAGTGCTGGGACACTCTCCAGTTTTGGCAGGTGAAATCTTCTATCATTATGGCCATGGGCTTCTGTTGAGCTGTGGTATAGGGCTCCTCTTAAGTTCAGGAGGGGACTCAGGGCTCCTGCCTAGTTGGGGTGGTGATTCCTCCAAAGGTTCTATGGGGGAGTTTGTTCTCTCTACTTGTGGCATTGGGGGTTCCTCACTAGTTTTCATGGGTTTCCTCCACTCTAGTTGTGACTCTCATCTCAAGTTATTTCAGGGGCTTCCTCTATTCACAGCATAGGGGCGTCTCCCTAGGTGCAATATGATGAAGGGCTCCTAACTAATTTTGGCAGGGGAATCCTCCCCAGTTTTGGAGGGGGGTCTCCTAGCTTTGTCCTTGTGGGCTCCTTCGTTGTGATGGCACAGGGCTCTTCTAGAGATGCAGTGGGGGACTTGGGGTTCCTTTCAAGTTGGGACAGGTGACTTGGGATTCGTTTAGAGTTGTGGTGGTGCCTCCTTTTGAGCTGCTTGTTTCAGCTCCTCTCTAGTAGCAATTAGCATGCTGCCTCCTGTCTACTTGTGATGTGCAGTAGGCTACTATAATAGTTACAGCATTGGACTGCACTGTAGTTGTAGTGGGGTCAACTGATGTTTTTTTTCCACTCCTCTCTAGTTGTGGTTTGGACTCCTTTCTAGCTGTGGTTTACAGACTACTCTCTAGTTTGGGCAGGGTAGGACTCCTCTTTAGTTGTGGTATGAAGCTACGTCTTTTGTTGTGGTATAGTTCTCTCAAATTGTGGCAGTGGTGCCTCCTCTTAGGAACCGTCTCGAATTACCTCAGTGCTTGGGGCTCATCTCGATTTGTGATAGGGAATTCAGTGTTCCTCCCGAGTCGCAGCAGGGGAGTCGGACCTCTTCTCCAGTTGAGGTGGGTAGCTCAGGGTTACTGTTGGGTTTCAGCAGGAAACTCAAGATTTCTCTTGAGTTGTGATGGGAAAACTCAGGGTTCATCTAGAGTTACAACATGGGAGACAGGACTCCTCTCGAGTTTAGGTGAGGAACTTGGGTTTCCTCTCGAATTGCAACAGGGGAGTCAGGCCTCCTCTCAAGTTGTAATGGGGAACTCAGGGTTCCTCTCTAGTTGCAAAAGAGGACTTGGGTTTCCAATCAAGATGTAGCTGGTAACACTGGATAGCTCTCAAGTCGCAGCATGAATCTTGGGGTTCCTTTAGAGTGACAGTAGGGTACTCAAAGCTCCTCTATAGTTGTTGCAAGAACTCAGGATTCTTCTTGATTTGCAGTGCAGGAGTCTTGGTTCCACTTGGGCCGTGGCAGGGAACACAGTTTTCTTTTCAAGTTTTGGGGCTACACATGGTTCCTCTCATGTTGTCCTGGGAGCTCCTCTCGTGATGTCTTGGGGAAACTGGTCTCTAGTAGGGATGTGTAGGTTGACATCTCTCTTGTTACAATGTGCGGGTGACTACTCACTAGTTTTGGCATGGAACTCCTCTCTAGATATGTTTGTGGTCAACTCTATAGCTGTGGTGGGTTCAATTCTCTCTAGTTGTGGTCTGAAAGCTCCTGTCCAGTTGTGTTGTGAGGGTGGTCTCTATTAGCAGCAGAAGAGTTCCTCTCTATGTGTGATATCCAGCAGGCTCCTATCAAGTTGTAGTGGAGGGCTCCTCTCAAGTTGTGAGGCTGTGTCCTTTTTGGTTGGGGTGTGGGTGGTTCCATGGGAAGAGTCCTTTCTACTTTTGGCAATAGAGGTTCCTAATATTCGTGGGCTTTCTTCTCTCTAGTTGTGAGTGATTCCATTCAATTTAATTCAGGGAGCTTATTTCTATTTGCTTCAGAGGGTCTTCTTTCTAGGTGTGATGTCCTCGGGGATTCCACTCTATTTCTGCCTGGGAAATCCACTACAGGTTTGCCAGGGGACCTCCTCTGTCATTTAGCCAGGTTATGCTTTATTGTTACAGCATCGTGTTCCTGACAGATTGCAGTGGGGAACTTTGCATTTATCTTGAGTTTCAGGAGGGGACTCGGGGTCCCTTTAAGTTGTGGTGGAGCCTCCTCTTGGATTGTATTAGGGCAGATACTCTAGAAGTGCTGTGCAGCCTGGCTGCTGTCTTGTTGCAATTTGTGGGACTCTACTCTCTAGGTGCGGCATGGGGCTCCGCTCCAGTTGCAGTGGGGATCCACTCTTTATTTGTGGTGGGTCAGCTCCTCTCTAGTTGTCGTTTGCAGACTCCTCTCTAGGTTTGTCAGGAGGGGCTTCTCCTCTCTAGTTGTGGCAGGGGGAGTTCTCCTTAGTTGTGTAGTTGGCCTCCTCTCTATTTGTGGTAATGTGCTCTTCTCAAATTTGGATGGGTGTCACTCCTCTTTGGTTGTGATGTGAAGGGGCTTTTTTTTTT
>SJYM01003601.1:76281-98449 GCA_006410775.1 Tragelaphus imberbis | reverse complement strand
TGCCGTGGGGAAGATCCTCTCTAGTAGCTCTGTGCAGGCTACCTCTGTCTACCTGCATTGTGTGGGAGGCTACTCTCTAGTTTAGGCATGGGGTGCCACTCTAGTTGCATTGGGTGTCCACTCTTTATTTGTTGTGGGTTGGCTCCTCTCTACTTGTCATTTGCAGACACCTCTCTAGTTGTATCAGGGGGGCTCCTCTTTACTTGTGGCAGTAAGGCTTCTCTCTAGTTGTGGTGGAATGCTCTCCTCAAACTGTGATGGGGATGGCTATTTTCTGGTTGTGACGTGAAAGGGAACTTTTTCTAGCTTTAATGTGTAGGAGGCTACTCTCTAGTTGTGACAATGGGAGGCCTCTTTAGTTGTAACATGGTGGGCTGCACTCTAGTTGTGGAAGGAGGTTTCTGTCTAATTATGATAGATGGGTACGCTCTCTAATGGCAATGTTAAGGCGGGGGATATCTCTAATTTTAACAGGGGTCTCTTCTCTAGCTATAGTGTTGGCCTCCTCTTTCATTGTGATTCATGTGGGAATCCCACTCTAATTGTGATGTACATGGGCACTTTTTGCTAATTGTGATGAGTGGGCCACACTCATATCGACCTGTGGGAGGGGTGTCCACTCTAGTTGTGGCAGTGGTTCTCCACTCTAAATGCGATGTAAGGGAGGGCGGGGCACCTCTCTAGTTTTGGCGGTGTGCTCCTCTAGTTGCGCCTGAGTGTCAACTATCTAGTTGTGGCGTGTATTCAACTCTCCAGTTTTGGTGGTTGGATTTCTCTCTAGTTGTGATGTCCTGGGACGCTCCTCCCTAAGTGTGTTGTGCCTGGGGAATTCCTTTTCATCTGTGCAGTGGGATTTCCTGTCTTGTTGCATCAAGCTGTGCAGCGCTTCTCTAGATGCAGTTTTTTGGCTCATCTCCATTTGTGGTTTGGTGGGCTACTGTCTAGTAGTGGTGTAGAGCCTCCTCTCTAGATGAGATGTACGAGATTGCTCCTCTCTAGGAGCGGGGAGCAGGGCCTCTTCATGCAGTGTCATGGTGGTCTCCTCTCTTGTTGCAGTTTGTGGGCTCCTCTCTATTTGTGGTGGGGGACTCCTCTTGAGTTTCATCGGGAGACTTTGTATTTCTTTCGAGATGAGGTGGGGCCTCCAGTTGAGTTTTAGTGGGTTAGCTCCTCTCTAGTAGCATTGTGCAGGGTGGCTTCTGTTTATTTGTGATGTGTAGGTGGCTCCCCTCTAGCTGGTGTGGGGGCCAACTCTTAGTTGTGTTGGTTCGGCTTCTCTCTAGTGGTGTGCAGTCTCCTCTCAAGTTGTATTAGGGATCTTTTCTCTCTTTATGGTGTTCTGGGGACACCTCTAGAGCTGCAGTAGAATGTTCCTCTCACATTGGGAAGGGAGTTTCCTCTCTGGTAACAATGTGCACAGGCAGTATTTCCAGGTGCGATATTTGCAAACGTAGTCTATAATTTTTGCAAGGCCACTCCTGTTTTGTTGTGGCATGGGAGACTCCTCTCTAGTTGTGAAAGGAGGCTTCTGTGCAATTGTGATGTTTGGGAATGCTACTTTCAAGTGGCAGTGTTCAAGGGGCTGCTCTCTATTTGTGACATGGGGTGTATTCTCTAGATGTGGCAAGGATGCTCCTCTCTGACAGTGGTAGGGGTGTGTACTAGACTTGCAGCCATTGGTTGTATCTATTGACAGTGGAGAGGACACTCTCTAGGTGCAATGTCCAGGGTTTCCTCTCCTGTTGCAGTGCTGGGACACTCTCCAGTTTTGGCAGGTGAAATCTTCTATCATTATGGCCATGGGCTTCTGTTGAGCTGTGGTATAGGGCTCCTCTTAAGTTCAGGAGGGGACTCAGGGCTCCTGCCTAGTTGGGGTGGTGATTCCTCCAAAGGTTCTATGGGGGAGTTTGTTCTCTCTACTTGTGGCATTGGGGGTTCCTCACTAGTTTTCATGGGTTTCCTCCACTCTAGTTGTGACTCTCATCTCAAGTTATTTCAGGGGCTTCCTCTATTCACAGCATAGGGGCGTCTCCCTAGGTGCAATATGATGAAGGGCTCCTAACTAATTTTGGCAGGGGAATCCTCCCCAGTTTTGGAGGGGGGTCTCCTAGCTTTGTCCTTGTGGGCTCCTTCGTTGTGATGGCACAGGGCTCTTCTAGAGATGCAGTGGGGGACTTGGGGTTCCTTTCAAGTTGGGACAGGTGACTTGGGATTCGTTTAGAGTTGTGGTGGTGCCTCCTTTTGAGCTGCTTGTTTCAGCTCCTCTCTAGTAGCAATTAGCATGCTGCCTCCTGTCTACTTGTGATGTGCAGTAGGCTACTATAATAGTTACAGCATTGGACTGCACTGTAGTTGTAGTGGGGTCAACTGATGTTTTTTTTCCACTCCTCTCTAGTTGTGGTTTGGACTCCTTTCTAGCTGTGGTTTACAGACTACTCTCTAGTTTGGGCAGGGTAGGACTCCTCTTTAGTTGTGGTATGAAGCTACGTCTTTTGTTGTGGTATAGTTCTCTCAAATTGTGGCAGTGGTGCCTCCTCTTAGGAACCGTCTCGAATTACCTCAGTGCTTGGGGCTCATCTCGATTTGTGATAGGGAATTCAGTGTTCCTCCCGAGTCGCAGCAGGGGAGTCGGACCTCTTCTCCAGTTGAGGTGGGTAGCTCAGGGTTACTGTTGGGTTTCAGCAGGAAACTCAAGATTTCTCTTGAGTTGTGATGGGAAAACTCAGGGTTCATCTAGAGTTACAACATGGGAGACAGGACTCCTCTCGAGTTTAGGTGAGGAACTTGGGTTTCCTCTCGAATTGCAACAGGGGAGTCAGGCCTCCTCTCAAGTTGTAATGGGGAACTCAGGGTTCCTCTCTAGTTGCAAAAGAGGACTTGGGTTTCCAATCAAGATGTAGCTGGTAACACTGGATAGCTCTCAAGTCGCAGCATGAATCTTGGGGTTCCTTTAGAGTGACAGTAGGGTACTCAAAGCTCCTCTATAGTTGTTGCAAGAACTCAGGATTCTTCTTGATTTGCAGTGCAGGAGTCTTGGTTCCACTTGGGCCGTGGCAGGGAACACAGTTTTCTTTTCAAGTTTTGGGGCTACACATGGTTCCTCTCATGTTGTCCTGGGAGCTCCTCTCGTGATGTCTTGGGGAAACTGGTCTCTAGTAGGGATGTGTAGGTTGACATCTCTCTTGTTACAATGTGCGGGTGACTACTCACTAGTTTTGGCATGGAACTCCTCTCTAGATATGTTTGTGGTCAACTCTATAGCTGTGGTGGGTTCAATTCTCTCTAGTTGTGGTCTGAAAGCTCCTGTCCAGTTGTGTTGTGAGGGTGGTCTCTATTAGCAGCAGAAGAGTTCCTCTCTATGTGTGATATCCAGCAGGCTCCTATCAAGTTGTAGTGGAGGGCTCCTCTCAAGTTGTGAGGCTGTGTCCTTTTTGGTTGGGGTGTGGGTGGTTCCATGGGAAGAGTCCTTTCTACTTTTGGCAATAGAGGTTCCTAATATTCGTGGGCTTTCTTCTCTCTAGTTGTGAGTGATTCCATTCAATTTAATTCAGGGAGCTTATTTCTATTTGCTTCAGAGGGTCTTCTTTCTAGGTGTGATGTCCTCGGGGATTCCACTCTATTTCTGCCTGGGAAATCCACTACAGGTTTGCCAGGGGACCTCCTCTGTCATTTAGCCAGGTTATGCTTTATTGTTACAGCATCGTGTTCCTGACAGATTGCAGTGGGGAACTTTGCATTTATCTTGAGTTTCAGGAGGGGACTCGGGGTCCCTTTAAGTTGTGGTGGAGCCTCCTCTTGGATTGTATTAGGGCAGATACTCTAGAAGTGCTGTGCAGCCTGGCTGCTGTCTTGTTGCAATTTGTGGGACTCTACTCTCTAGGTGCGGCATGGGGCTCCGCTCCAGTTGCAGTGGGGATCCACTCTTTATTTGTGGTGGGTCAGCTCCTCTCTAGTTGTCGTTTGCAGACTCCTCTCTAGGTTTGTCAGGAGGGGCTTCTCCTCTCTAGTTGTGGCAGGGGGAGTTCTCCTTAGTTGTGTAGTTGGCCTCCTCTCTATTTGTGGTAATGTGCTCTTCTCAAATTTGGATGGGTGTCACTCCTCTTTGGTTGTGATGTGAAGGGGCTTTTTTTTTTCTAGATTCAATGTGCAGGGGGCTACTCTCTAGTTGTGGTAGTGGGTGTTTTCTTTAGTAGTGTCATGGTGGGCTCCTTTCTACTCGTGGCAAGGGGCTTCTGTCTAATTGTGATGTGTGGGTATGCTCTTCTCTAATGGCAATGTTCAGGGGGGCTTATTTCTAGTTGTGACAGGAGTCTCCTCTTTAGTTGCAATGTTGGCCTCCTTTTTCATTTTGATCCATGTTGGAATTCCACTCTAGTTTTGATGTCAATGGGAACTTTTCTCTAATTGTGATATGTTGGGCACACTCCTATCTATCTGTCCAAGGGATATTCACTCTAGTTATGACAGTGGTGCTCCACTCTTAAAACACTCCACAGTGGTGCATTTTAAGGCGGCATGGCACCTCTGTTATTTCAGCAATATGTTCCTTATGCCTGAATGTCAGCTATCTAGTTGTGGCATGTATTCAACTCTCTAGTTTTGTCAATTGGGCTTCACTCTAGTGGTTAATTCCTGCAGTACTCTTCCCTAGTTGTACTGTTCCTGGGGTTTTCCTCTCCAATTGTGGAGTGGGAATTCCTATCTCGTTTCATTGTGCTGTGCTGCTCCTCTCTAGGTGCAGTTTGCTGGTTCATCTCTATTTGTGGTTTTAGTGGCTACTCTCTGCTATTGAAATGGATCCTCATCTCTAGATGGGGTGTGCAAGACTGCTTCTCTCTAGGGGCGGGTGTGTAGCCTCCTTTCTCCACGCAGTGTCCAATTTGGCTCCTCTCTTGTTGCCGTGTGTGAGCTCCTCCAACGTTGTGGTGGAGGACTCCAATCGAGTCACACTGGGAGACATGTTGTTCCTCTCAATTTGAGGTAGGGCCTCCACTCGAGTTTTCTTTTTTTGGGTGGAGTCGAGGCTCCTTTCTAGTAGCATTGTGCAGGGTTGCTTCTGTTTAACTTTCAAGTGTGAGTGTCTAAACTATCTGTGGCATGGAGCTCCTCTCTACTTGGTGCGGGGGGTCAACACTTAGCTGTGTTGGGTGTGCTTCTCTCTGGCTGTGGTGTTCAGGCTCCTCTTGAGTTGTGGTGAGGGAGGACTTCCCTAGTTGTAGTGTTTGGGGGGACACCTCTAGAGTTGTGGTGGAGTGTTCCTCTTGAATTGTCATGGGTGTTTGCTCTTTGGGAGTGATGTGCACAGACAATCTTTCCAGGTGCAATATCTGCAAGACTACTGTCTAATTTTGGCATGTCCCCTCCTCTTTAGTGGTGGTGTCTGTGCCTCCCCTCTTGTTTTGGCAGGAGACTTCTGTCTAATTGCATTGTGCTGGAATGCTCCTCTCAAGTGTTAATGTTCAGGGAGCTGCTCTCTATTTGTAGCATGTGGTCTACTTGTTAGTTTTGACTAGTTTTCTCCTCTGTGACATTTTTAGGGGCATCTACTCGACTTGCAGGAGTGGGTTCGTCTCTGTTTTTCTATAGAAGTGACCCTCTATAGGTGCAATGTCAGAGGTCTACCTTCTAGCTGTGGTAAGTGTCATACTCTCCAGTTTTGGTGGGTGGGCTCCTCTCTCGTTGTGGCCATTGGCTTCTCTGTCATTGTGGCACAGGCCTCCTCTCAAATTCCGAAGGGGTTTTGGGGCTCCTCTCTTGTTGCAGAGTACCTCATCTGGAGGCTATCTGTGGGGTGGGTGTTCACTCTACTTTTTGTTTTGGGGCTCCTTACAGTTTTTCATTGGGCTGTGACTCGACTGTAGTTGTGACAGTCTTCTCTTGAGTTACTTCAGTGTCTTTATCACTATTTGCAGCACAGGGGATCCTCTCTAGGTGCAATGTGTCAGACGGCTCCTCTCTAGTTTTGGCAGGGAATTTTTCTCCAGTTTCGGTGGGGTGATCTAGTTTCATCGCTGGGGGCTCCTTCGTTGTGATGGCAATGGACTCCAGTAGAGTTGTGGTGAAGGACTTGTTGTTCCTCTCAAGTTGTGACAGGTGATTCAGGGTCCCTTTAGAGTTGTGCAGGTGCATACTCTTGAGCTGTGTGGGGCAGCTCCTCTCTATTAGCAATTAGCAGACTGGTTCCTGTCCAGTAGAGATGTGTGGTATGCTACTGTATCGTTATGGCATAGGATTCCACTCTAGTTGCAGTGGGGGTCAATTGACAGTTTTGTTTCTGTTCCCCTCTAATTATGGTTTGCATTTTTGTCTACAGTTGTGGTGGAATTGGAGCCTGCTCTTTAGTTGTCGTATGGGTATTCCTCTCCAGATATTGTAACAGTCCTCTTGGACTGTGGTGAGGGTGCTTCTTCTCTGTTTGTGATGTGAAAGGGCACTTTTTCCAGTTGTGGGTTGAAGGAATATACTCTCTAATTGTACAAGGTACATCATCTTTTCTTGTGGTGTGTTGACCTCTTCTCTACTCATAGCAGGGAGGGTATGTTTAGCTGTGATGTGTTGGTGTGCTTCTCTCTAGTGTCAATAATCAGCAGGGATACACTCTAGTTCCCATGCAGTTCTCACCTCTAGTTGTGGTGTGGGCTCCTCTCTTATTATGATCTGAGNAGTTGTGGTCTGAAAGCTCCTGTCCAGTTGTGTTGTGAGGGTGGTCTCTATTAGCAGCAGAAGAGTTCCTCTCTATGTGTGATATCCAGCAGGCTCCTATCAAGTTGTAGTGGAGGGCTCCTCTCAAGTTGTGAGGCTGTGTCCTTTTTGGTTGGGGTGTGGGTGGTTCCATGGGAAGAGTCCTTTCTACTTTTGGCAATAGAGGTTCCTAATATTCGTGGGCTTTCTTCTCTCTAGTTGTGAGTGATTCCATTCAATTTAATTCAGGGAGCTTATTTCTATTTGCTTCAGAGGGTCTTCTTTCTAGGTGTGATGTCCTCGGGGATTCCACTCTATTTCTGCCTGGGAAATCCACTACAGGTTTGCCAGGGGACCTCCTCTGTCATTTAGCCAGGTTATGCTTTATTGTTACAGCATCGTGTTCCTGACAGATTGCAGTGGGGAACTTTGCATTTATCTTGAGTTTCAGGAGGGGACTCGGGGTCCCTTTAAGTTGTGGTGGAGCCTCCTCTTGGATTGTATTAGGGCAGATACTCTAGAAGTGCTGTGCAGCCTGGCTGCTGTCTTGTTGCAATTTGTGGGACTCTACTCTCTAGGTGCGGCATGGGGCTCCGCTCCAGTTGCAGTGGGGATCCACTCTTTATTTGTGGTGGGTCAGCTCCTCTCTAGTTGTCGTTTGCAGACTCCTCTCTAGGTTTGTCAGGAGGGGCTTCTCCTCTCTAGTTGTGGCAGGGGGAGTTCTCCTTAGTTGTGTAGTTGGCCTCCTCTCTATTTGTGGTAATGTGCTCTTCTCAAATTTGGATGGGTGTCACTCCTCTTTGGTTGTGATGTGAAGGGGCTTTTTTTTTTCTAGATTCAATGTGCAGGGGGCTACTCTCTAGTTGTGGTAGTGGGTGTTTTCTTTAGTAGTGTCATGGTGGGCTCCTTTCTACTCGTGGCAAGGGGCTTCTGTCTAATTGTGATGTGTGGGTATGCTCTTCTCTAATGGCAATGTTCAGGGGGGCTTATTTCTAGTTGTGACAGGAGTCTCCTCTTTAGTTGCAATGTTGGCCTCCTTTTTCATTTTGATCCATGTTGGAATTCCACTCTAGTTTTGATGTCAATGGGAACTTTTCTCTAATTGTGATATGTTGGGCACACTCCTATCTATCTGTCCAAGGGATATTCACTCTAGTTATGACAGTGGTGCTCCACTCTTAAAACACTCCACAGTGGTGCATTTTAAGGCGGCATGGCACCTCTGTTATTTCAGCAATATGTTCCTTATGCCTGAATGTCAGCTATCTAGTTGTGGCATGTATTCAACTCTCTAGTTTTGTCAATTGGGCTTCACTCTAGTGGTTAATTCCTGCAGTACTCTTCCCTAGTTGTACTGTTCCTGGGGTTTTCCTCTCCAATTGTGGAGTGGGAATTCCTATCTCGTTTCATTGTGCTGTGCTGCTCCTCTCTAGGTGCAGTTTGCTGGTTCATCTCTATTTGTGGTTTTAGTGGCTACTCTCTGCTATTGAAATGGATCCTCATCTCTAGATGGGGTGTGCAAGACTGCTTCTCTCTAGGGGCGGGTGTGTGGCCTCCTTTCTCCACGCAGTGTCCAATTTGGCTCCTCTCTTGTTGCCGTGTGTGAGCTCCTCCAACGTTGTGGTGGAGGACTCCAATCGAGTCACACTGGGAGACATGTTGTTCCTCTCAATTTGAGGTAGGGCCTCCACTCGAGTTTTCTTTTTTTGGGTGGAGTCGAGGCTCCTTTCTAGTAGCATTGTGCAGGGTTGCTTCTGTTTAACTTTCAAGTGTGAGTGTCTAAACTATCTGTGGCATGGAGCTCCTCTCTACTTGGTGCGGGGGGTCAACACTTAGCTGTGTTGGGTGTGCTTCTCTCTGGCTGTGGTGTTCAGGCTCCTCTTGAGTTGTGGTGAGGGAGGACTTCCCTAGTTGTAGTGTTTGGGGGGACACCTCTAGAGTTGTGGTGGAGTGTTCCTCTTGAATTGTCATGGGTGTTTGCTCTTTGGGAGTGATGTGCACAGACAATCTTTCCAGGTGCAATATCTGCAAGACTACTGTCTAATTTTGGCATGTCCCCTCCTCTTTAGTGGTGGTGTCTGTGCCTCCCCTCTTGTTTTGGCAGGAGACTTCTGTCTAATTGCATTGTGCTGGAATGCTCCTCTCAAGTGTTAATGTTCAGGGAGCTGCTCTCTATTTGTAGCATGTGGTCTACTTGTTAGTTTTGACTAGTTTTCTCCTCTGTGACATTTTTAGGGGCATCTACTCGACTTGCAGGAGTGGGTTCGTCTCTGTTTTTCTATAGAAGTGACCCTCTATAGGTGCAATGTCAGAGGTCTACCTTCTAGCTGTGGTAAGTGTCATACTCTCCAGTTTTGGTGGGTGGGCTCCTCTCTCGTTGTGGCCATTGGCTTCTCTGTCATTGTGGCACAGGCCTCCTCTCAAATTCCGAAGGGGTTTTGGGGCTCCTCTCTTGTTGCAGAGTACCTCATCTGGAGGCTATCTGTGGGGTGGGTGTTCACTCTACTTTTTGTTTTGGGGCTCCTTACAGTTTTTCATTGGGCTGTGACTCGACTGTAGTTGTGACAGTCTTCTCTTGAGTTACTTCAGTGTCTTTATCACTATTTGCAGCACAGGGGATCCTCTCTAGGTGCAATGTGTCAGACGGCTCCTCTCTAGTTTTGGCAGGGAATTTTTCTCCAGTTTCGGTGGGGTGATCTAGTTTCATCGCTGGGGGCTCCTTCGTTGTGATGGCAATGGACTCCAGTAGAGTTGTGGTGAAGGACTTGTTGTTCCTCTCAAGTTGTGACAGGTGATTCAGGGTCCCTTTAGAGTTGTGCAGGTGCATACTCTTGAGCTGTGTGGGGCAGCTCCTCTCTATTAGCAATTAGCAGACTGGTTCCTGTCCAGTAGAGATGTGTGGTATGCTACTGTATCGTTATGGCATAGGATTCCACTCTAGTTGCAGTGGGGGTCAATTGACAGTTTTGTTTCTGTTCCCCTCTAATTATGGTTTGCATTTTTGTCTACAGTTGTGGTGGAATTGGAGCCTGCTCTTTAGTTGTCGTATGGGTATTCCTCTCCAGATATTGTAACAGTCCTCTTGGACTGTGGTGAGGGTGCTTCTTCTCTGTTTGTGATGTGAAAGGGCACTTTTTCCAGTTGTGGGTTGAAGGAATATACTCTCTAATTGTACAAGGTACATCATCTTTTCTTGTGGTGTGTTGACCTCTTCTCTACTCATAGCAGGGAGGGTATGTTTAGCTGTGATGTGTTGGTGTGCTTCTCTCTAGTGTCAATAATCAGCAGGGATACACTCTAGTTCCCATGCAGTTCTCACCTCTAGTTGTGGTGTGGGCTCCTCTCTTATTATGATCTGAGGGAAAGGTCCTTTTTAGTTGTGGCGACCTTTTCTCTAGTTGTGTTTTGTAGGCTCCTCTCTTGTTGTGGAGGCGTGCTGCTTTATAGTTGTGACAGGGAGCTCTGAGCTAGCTTCAGGGTGCATGAGGCTCTCAACTTGTGGCTGGGGCTCCTCTCCAGTTGTTGCATAATTCACCTCTCGAGTTGCTGCAGTAGGCACCTCTCGAGTTTTGGTGGGTGGCTCATCTGAAATTGGAGATAGAATTGGAAACCAACTCCAGTATTCATGCCTGGAACATCCCATGGATGGAGGGGCTTTGTAGGCTTTGTAGTCCATGAGATTGCCAAAAGTCAGACACTACTGAGCAAATTCACTTTAATTTTTTGTCATAGGCCCCCAGTGGCTAAGATGATAAAGAATCTGCCTGGGATGCAAGAGACTGGGTTTGATCCCTGGTTCAGGAAGATCCTCTGGAGCAGTACATGACAACCCACCCTGGCATTCTTGCCTGTAGAATCACATGGACAGAAAATTCTGGCTAGCTACACAGTCCATGGGGTCACAAAGAGTCGGAAATGACTGACCAGATAACACACAATCATCTGTAATTGTGGTGGGGGACCCCTTTCTAGCTGTGGCATGGCACCTTCCTTCTAATTGTGTTTTGCTGATGAGCTCCACTTAAGTACCAGGAGGAAGCTCTTCTCCAGGTGTGATGGTGGACACATCTATGGCTTTAATATGGGGGCCTTTTTGTAGCTATAGTGTGCAAGGTCCTATAGTTGTAGTGAGGTGCTCTTCTTTCGTTGTGATGTCTGTGGGGATACCTCTCTCATTGCAATGTGCAGAGGGTCTCCTCACTAGTGGTGTTGTCATGCTTGTCTCTCTTTTCAGTGAATGGGCTCCTATCTAGATGTGATGTCTGGAGGGCATCTCTTCCGTTGTGGACACGGGTTTCTCTCATGTTGGGTCGAAGTTCTCTACAATTTTCTCAGGGTACTCGGAACTCCTCTTGATATGTGGCTATACCTCCTCTAACATTTGTCATGTGGAGAGCTACATAGCAAGGGGTCTTCTCTAATTTTGCACCAAGGGTTCTTCACTCATTTTGGTGGGGTTGACTGCCTCTAGTTGTGACAGATGGTCAACTTTCTAGTTGTGGTGAGGGAACTTCTCTCCAGTTGTGTTTCTGGGGGGCTTTTCCTCAATAGTGTTGGTTTGTCTGGGGATCTTCTCCACGTGAAGAATGCAGGCTCCTCTGGAGTTTCAGCGGGAGGCATAACTATTGTTGTTAAGATGGGCTCTACTCTTAGTCTAATTTCATGTGTTCCTGTTTAGTTGTGGGGGACTTCTCTCTAGTTGTGTTGTGTTGTGTTATCTCTAGTGGTTGAAGGGTGCAACTTTCTTATTGGGACAAAGGACTCCAAGATAGTTGTGTTGTTCATGGGGGTCTCTAGTTGTAGTGGGGTCATCTCTCTATTTGTGGTCATGGGCTCCTCCTTATTTGTCTCAGGAGACACATATAATTTTGCTGTGGGGGCTCGAGGCTCCTCTAAAAGGAGGCAGAGGATCCTTTAGAGATGAAGTAGGGGGCTCCTCTGGAGTTCCTTTGTTGAGGTCCTCTCTAACTGTGGCTGGGGAGTCCAATTTACCTTTGGCATGGGGGTTTCTTTCTAGTTGTGATGTGTTGGTAAGCTCCTCTAGAGTATCAGTGGGGGTTCTTCTGTAGTTGTGGTGGGTGATTATCTCCAGCTACACTGTGGCTGCTCCCTTCTTCTGTGGTGTGCTGGTGGGCTACTCTCTAGATGTGATATGCAGGCTTCTTTCTACTTATGGTCAGTGTCTCTTTAGTTGCAATATCTGAGGAGAGTCCTCCCTCATTGCAATTTGAAAAGGCTTCCTTTCTTGTGGTGGGGAAGCTCATCAATATTTGCCACAGTGTGACTCTAATCTAGGTATGATGTGTGGGGACATCGTCTCCCATTATGTCCAGTGGCTTTTATCACGTGGCAGTGGAGTTCTTTTCTTGAGTTGTGGCAGTTTATTCAGAGCTCCTACAGAGTTGCAGTATTCCTTCCTCTTGGGTTGTGATAGGGAGCTCATCAGGTGGCTCTGCTCTTCTTTTGACACAAGGTGTTCCTCACGAATTTTAGCATGGTTACTCCTCTCTACTTGTGAGGGCCTCCTCTCGATTTACTTCAGGGTCTCCCCTCTATTTGCAGCAGAGGGGAGGTGCGTGATTCTCTACGTGTGATGTCTTCGTAAACTCCTCTCTACTTGTGCGAGAAACCTCTCCAGTTTTGGTGGAGATATCCTGTCATTGTGACCAGTGACTCCTCTCGTGTTGCAGCAAAGAACTCTCTGGTACCTCTCTAGTTTCCTTGACAGTGGAGTTTCTCAATTATTGCAGTATGCAGGGGAATCTATACATATGCGGTATACAGACTCCTCTCTCATTTTGGCATGTGGCCAAAGCTAGCTGTGGCCAGGGGCTCTGTCTAGTTGCACTATTCTAGGGGTTTTTCTCTAGTTGAGGTGTGGTGGCTCTTTCACGTTGTTGCAGTCATTACTCTAGTTGCTGTGAGCAAGGTACTACTCTCTAGTTGAGGTGGGATAATCCAATCTAGTTTGACCCAGAAACCTCCTCTCTAGTTGCAGTGGAGGTCAACACTCTATCTGTCGTGGGTGGTCTAGTCTCTAGTTGTGGTGGGGTTCCCCTCTCTAGTTGCATTGGGCACGGGTTTTCCTTAACAGTTGCTATGTGTCGTGGGGCTCTTCTCCAATTCTGATACATGGGCGCCTCACTGGTGTGGTGAGCTGCAGTTCTCTAATTGTGCCTTTGGTGGTTCTTCCTTCTAGTGATGTGTGCCTGGGTTCCTCTTGTGGTGGTGTGGTGCTCCTCTCTAGTCATGCTGACGTCTTATCTTGATTTGCAATGGGAGCTCCTCTTGAGTTGAGGCAGTGGATTCTGAGCCCCTCTTGAGCTCTGATGGTAGAACCTCTCAAGTTGCACCAGGGGGTTTGAGGTCCTTTTGAGTTGTGTTGGGAAACTAAGGGTTCCTCTGGAGTTGCAGCAGTAGGCCCCGATCTCCTGTCGAGTTGTGGCAGGTACTTGGTTTTCCTCTGGATTATAGTGCACAACTCAGATTTCCTCTCAAGTTTCCATGAAATACTCCTCTTGGTTTGAGGCAGGGGACTCAGAGCTTCTCTCGTGTTGCGATGATGCTTCCTCTTGAGTTGTGGTGTGTTGTCTCCATGGAGGGGGGAGTCCTGTCTACTTTTGGCACTGGGGTCTCCTTACTAGTTTATTGTGGGATTGATACTCTCTAATTTTGAGTGGCTCCTCTTGAGTTACTTCATCGGCTCATCTCTATTTGCTACAGAGTATCCCCTATAAGTTGGGATGTTCCAGGGGCCGCTCTCTAGTTGTGGTGAGGGCATCCTCTCCAGCTCTGCTGTTGGAGTGCCTCTGACTTTTTTGCTGGGAGCTCCGCTCGTGATACAGTATAGGGCTCCTCTTGAATTGAGGCAGATTCTCTCAGTTCCTCTTGAGTTGTGGTTGTGGTCTTGGGAATCCTCTCAAGTTGCATTGGGGGGCTAGGATCTAGTGTCAGTTTGTGATGGGAAACTCAAGGTTCTTCTCGAGTTGCAGGAAGGGAGTCGGTCCTCCTCTCGAGTTGAGGTAGAGAACTCAGGGTTCCTCTCGAGTTGCAACAGGGCACTATGGCCCACTAGAATTGCAGCTGAAAACTCGGAGTTCCTCTCCGGGTGCAGCATAAAATTCGAGCTTCCTATTAAGTTGCAACAGGGGACCTGGGGCTCCACTTAAGTTGTGGCTGGGAAGTTGGCATACCTCTTGAGTTGCAGCAGGGGACTCAGAGCTCCTCCTGAGTTTCAGTGGGATCTCAGGATTCCTCTGGAGTTTCAGCACGACAATCAGTGTTGAACTCAAGCTGTGGCAGGGAATTCAGGGTTCTTCACCATTTGGGGTGTACTCAGTGTTCCTCTCATATGGCACTGGGGCCTCCTCTCAAGTTTTATTGCTGTGACGCATCTCTAACAGGGATGTTCAAGGGGGCTGTTGCAATGTGCCTATGGCTACTCAGTAGTTTGACATGGGTTTTTGCTCTAGTTTGGGTCAGATTCAAATGTAGCTGTGGTGGCTTTGAATCTCTCTAGTTGTGGTTGGGGACTCCTCTACCTGTGGCATGGGTGTTTCTTTCTAGTTGTGGTGTGCTGTGAGCTCCTCTGTAGGTGTGATGGGGAATTATCTCTAGCAGTTGTGTGGCTTCTCCTTTCTAGTTGTGGTGTGTTTATGGGCTAACCTCTAGTTGTGGTATGTGTGCTCTTTCTGGTTATGGTGAGGGGGCCATTTGCTGCAATACTTGTGGGCAGTCCTCACTCATTGTAATGTACAGGGGCCTCCTTTCTGGTTGTGGTGGAGGGGCTCATCTATATTTGCTGAAGTGTGGCTCCTCTCTTTTTATGATGTCTATGGACATCCTCTCACGTTGTGGCCAATGGCATCTCTCAAGTAGCTCAGCGTTCTTTTCTTGAGTTGTGGCAGCATATCCAGGGCTGATCTCGAGTTTCAGTAGTCCCACCTGTTAGGTTGTGATGGGGTCTCTGCAAAGTGATTCTGCTCTTTTTGACACTAGGTAGTCCTCCAAAGTTTTAGTATTGTTACTCCTCTCTACCTGTGAGGACCTCCTCGTGAGATACTTCGGGGGATTATCTCTATCTGGGATGCTTTGGTGGATTTTTCTATACTTCTGGAGACAGAAACCTCTCCAGTTTTGGTGGAGGACCCCTCGATCATTGTGACCATCGTCATGTCTCATGTTTCAGGGAAGGACTTGTTGGTACCTCTCTAGTTGTACTGAGCAGTGGTGTTTCTTAGTCATTGCGGTATGCAAGAGACTCTTTACATAAGCAGTGTGTAGGCTTCTCTCATTGTGGCTTGTGGTAAACACACCAGCTGTGGCCAGGAGCTCTAGCTGCACTGTACTAGGTGTTTCTCTCCAGATGTGGTGTGCTGCTTCTTTGAGTTTTTGCAATCATTAATCTAGTTGCTGTGGGCAAGGTGCTACTCTCTAGTTGAGGTGGGATATCCAATTTAGTTTTACCCAGAAGACTCCTCTCTAGTTCCAGTGTGGGTCAACCCTCTAGTTGTGGTTCTTGGTTAAGTCTCTTCTTGTGATGGGAATCTCCTCTCTAGTTGCATTGGGCAGGGCTTTTCCTGAATAGCTGCAATGTGAGGAGGGGCTCTTCTCCAGATGTGATGTGTGAGAGCTACTCTAATTGTGGTGAGCTGCACTTCTCTAATTGTGTTGTGGGTGCTTCTCTCTTGTAATGATGTGTGCCTGGACTCCTCTCTAGTTGTGCTGAGATCCTAGCTCAATTTGCTGTGAGAGTTACGATGGGGAACTCAGGGAGCCTCTTGTGGTGCCCCAGGGAAGTCCAATCTCCATTCTAGTTACGAGGGGGAGGTGGGGATTGCTCTCTTGTCACTGCAGGGCAAATAGACCGCATCTAGGCTTGTGTCCAGAAATACCATGTTCCTCTCCATTGGCGACAGGGAACTCGGGATTGCTTCACCCTGGAAGTCAGGCCTCATCTTGAGTTGATGTAAAGAACTCTGCTCTCCTCTCCAACAGCACCGGGTAGTTCTTGGATCCCATTGAGTGGCCTAAAGAAGTCAAGCCCACTGTGAAGTTTTCAGAAGGGATACCGGATTGCTCTCTAGGCCCTGCAGGAAAAGAAGGGTCTCATCTTGTGATGACGCTGGAATCTCGTGTTGTTTCTCGAGTTCCAGCGCAACGTGAGGGAGTTTCGCTCCAGTTAGGATGGGGAACTCGGGGAGCCCCTCGTGTGACACCAGGGATGTCCAGTCTCCATTCGAGTTGCAAGGGGGAGTGCAGCATTGCTCTTGTGTCACGGCAGGGGAATCAGGCGTCAAGACGCCTTGAAGCAGGAATCTCGAGGTCTTTCTCGAGTTGCGGCAGGAAAACCTGGGTTCCCTAGACTTGTGATGGTGACCTGAGGGAGCTTCTCATGGTGCCAATAGGATGTCAGGAATACTGTGGAGTTGGGAGGGGCTACACGAGGCTCCACTGGGTTCGGTTTAATGGAAGAGGGCCTCCTCTCAAGTTGAGGCCAGAACCCTATGGTTCCTCTCCTGTTCTGACATAGGTCTCGGGTTGTGTATGCCGTTTCAAACAGGGAGTCAGGTCTCGACTTGTGTGGAGGCATGGAACTCTGCTTTCCTCTCAAGTTGTCAAAATTGTTAACGGCCTTCTTGTGAGTTGAACTTGGAATCTGGCCCTTTTCCAATTAGCAACTGGGGAATCCGAACTCCCTTCTTGTTGTGAGTGGATTCTCGGCTGACATTCGAATCTGTGCAAGGGAATCAGGCCTTATCTCGAGTGGATGGGGAAATACGTGACTTTCGAACTGTGAGAAGTCCCCCATGTTCCCCTCCAGTGTCAAGAGGATACAAGCCTCCTCTCAAGATGCGACAGGGATGTCGGCATTCTTTCCAGGAGAAGCAGGGCAATCGACCCTCATCTCGACTTAAGGAGAGGGAAATAGGGCTCTTCTTTATTGTGGCTGAAGAATCAGTGTTCCTCTGGAGTGCGCCGGTTAGCTGGGAAAACTTCCGGAGTTTCATAAGGCGTTCGAAAGACCCTTTTGAGTTCAAAGAGGGAAGTTTGGCTTTCTTTGGAAATGCCTCAGCATAAAAGGGCCTCCTCAAGCGTTCAGGAGAGAATTTCATGGTTTGCGTGGAGTTGTGGCAGGAATCTTAGGGTTTCTCTCGAGTTGATGTCCACCTGGGGGACCCGCTTGTGTCTCCTCAAGAAGTCAGATCTCCTTTAGGGTTGCTTGGGGCATCTCGGGATTCCTCGCGCATCACTGCAGGGATGAATACGGCCTCATCTCAAGTTGAAGCGAGAACTTCAGTGTTCTTCTGAATTTCTGACATCGATCTCGGTGTCTGTGCGGAGTTGGACCAGGGGATTCCAGCCTCGTCTTATGTTGAGGCAGGTAACTCCGTTTGCCTCTCAAGTTGTTCTTGGGGCATCAGGCCACTTGTCGAGTTGTATTTGGAACCTGCAGGTTTTTCCAGATGATGCAACTGGGGTGTCAGTGCCCCTTCGTGTTGTGGCTTCATCCTTGGGATTACATTCGAAGAGGTGCCCAGTCATCGGGACTTACCTTGAGTGGACTAGGAAATCGATGTCTTTTGGAATGTGGCATGACCCACGAGGCTTCCTCTCAGGTTTCGATGTGAGACTGGCCTCCTCCTGAGGTGCAACATGAAGGCCGGGATCCCTTTCCAGACAAAGCAAGGGAATCGACCCTCATGTCAAGATAAAGAGGGGATCAGGGGCTCATACTAAATTGTGCTGGGAAACTCGGTGTTTCTCTCGAGTGAGACCGGTATCTTGGGAAACTTTTTGAGATGCATTAAGGGTGTCAAGTACCATTTCAACTTTAAAGAGGGATTGTGGGATTTCCCTCGAGACGGTGTAGTGGAAAAGGGCCTCATCTGGTGATGATGGGGGAACCTCCTTGTTTTTCTCTAGTTCTGGCGGGATTCTCTAGTTATGACCGGGAACTCAGGGAGCCTCTCGTGGTGCCTCAAGGAAGTCCAATCTCCATACGAGTTGCGAGGGGGAGCTGGGGATTGCACTCGTGTCACTGCAAGACAAATAGACTTCTTCTAGGCTTGTGTCCAGAAACTCCGTGTTACTCTCAGGTGGTGACAGGGATCTCGGGGTTGCATTCAAGGTTCAACTCGGGAGTCAGGCCTCGTCTCAAGTAGAAGTAAAACTCCGCTCTCCTCTTGAGTTACGACAGGTATCTCTTGGAGCCCATTGAGGGGCCTAAAGTGATTCAAACCTTCTGTGGAGTTGAGAGACGGGACTTGGGATTGCTCCCTAGATCCTACAGGAAATGAAGGGCCTCATCTCGCAATGACGGAGGAATCTCGTGTTTTTTCTTGAGCTGCAGTGTGACATGTGGGGTTTCTCTTGAGTAATGATGGAGAATTCAGGGAGACTCTTTTGTGGCACCAGGGAAGTCAATTCTGTACTTGAATTGCGAGGGGAGCATGGCATGTCTCTCGAGTCATGCAGGGAAATCAGGACACAAGAAGCGTTGAAGGGGAAAATCGAGGTCTTTCTTGAGTGTGGCAGGAAAGCCTGGGTTCCCTGGACTTGTGACGGTGACTTCAGGGAGCTTCTCATGGTGCCTCTGGGAAGTCAGGAATACTGTGAAGTTGGGAAAGGCCTCTCAGGACTCCACTGTGGTCAGTGCAATGGAAGAGGACCTCAACTCGAGTGGAGGCGGGAACCCCAGGATTCCTCTCCTGTTCTGACGTGGGTCTCGGGTTGTGTATGCCATTTCAAACATAGAGTCAGGTCTCAACTTGTGTGGAGGCATGAAATTCTGCTTTCCTCTCGAGTTGTCAAAGGGGTTTCAGGCCTCCAGGTGACTTGAATTTTGGACCTGGGACTCTTTTTCAGTCAGCAACAGAAATCCCTTCATGTTTTGACTTGTTTCTCAGCAGACATCAGAATCTGTGCAAGGGAATCAGGCCTGATCTTGAGTGGATGGGGAACTATGTGGCTTTCGAATTGTGACAAGACCCCCAGCTTCCCCTCCTGTTTCAAGTAGATACCAGTCTCCTCTCAAGGTGTGAAGGGGACATCGGCATTCCTTTCCAGGCGAAGTAGGGCAATCCATACTCATCTCGTCTTGAGGATGGAAAAACGAGGCTGTTTTTGACCTGTGGATGGAAACTCAGCTTCCTCTCGAGTGGGGACAAGTATCTGGGGAAACTTCTGGAGTTTCATAAAGCGTGTCTAGTACACTTTCGATTTCCAAGAGGGAATTTTGGCTTTCTTTGGAAATGCTGCTGCAGAGAAGGGCCACCTGAAGTGTGCAGGGGAGAATTTCATGGGTTTTGTGAAGTTGTGGCAGGAAGCTTATGTTTCCTCTCGAGTTGTCTGTCGAATTGGGGGACCTGCTCATGTCTCCTCAGGGAAGTCCGATCTCCTTTGGTGTTGCGAGGGGCACATCGGGATTCCTCACGCATCACTGCAAGGATAAATAGTGCCTCATCTCAAGTTGAGGTGGGAACCTCAGTGTTCCTCTCCTGTTCTGACATTGATCTTGGGGTCTCTGTGGAGTTTGAACAGGTGAGTCAGGCCTGGTCTTGTGTTGAGGCACGGAACTCCACTTGCCTCTTCAGCTGCTCATGGTGTGTCAGGCCAAGTGTCGAGTTGTATTTCAAACATGCTGCTTTTCTGCAGAATGCAACGTGTGTGTCAGTGCCCCTTCGTGTTGTGACTTCATCCTCAGGGTTGCTTTCGGAGAGGTGCCTGGGCTTTGGGACTTACCTTGATCCAACGGGCAAATTGGTGTCTTTCGGAATGTGGCACAACCCATGAGGCTTCGTTCTCGAGTTTCGATGTGAGACTGGCCTCTTTCTGAGGTCTGACGTGAAGGTCAGAATCCCTTTCCAGACAAAACGGGGGAATCGAGCCTCCTGTCAAGATCAGCAGGAGTGAAAGGATTAAGATTTAATTGTGCCAGGAAACTTGGTATTACTCTTGAGTGAGACGGGTATGTCACGGAACTTTTTGAGTTGCATCAAGTGAGTCAAGTACCGTTTCGAATTTCAAGAGGGAACATGGGATTTCTCTTAAGACGCTGCATTGGGAAAGGGTCTCTTCTCACGATGATGGGGTAACCTCGTGTTTTTTCTCGAATTGCGACAGGATTCTCAAGTTATGACGGGGAACTCAGGGAGCCTCTGGTGTTACTCCATTGAAACCCAATCTCCATTCGAGTTGCGAGGGGGAGCTGGGGTTTGCTCTCGAGTCACTGCAGGACAAATAGACCTCATCTAGGCTTGTGTCCAGAAACTCCATGTTCCCCTCCAGTGGTGACAGGGATCGCGGGGTTNAACTCAGGGAGCCTCTGGTGTTACTCCATTGAAACCCAATCTCCATTCGAGTTGCGAGGGGGAGCTGGGGTTTGCTCTCGAGTCACTGCAGGACAAATAGACCTCATCTAGGCTTGTGTCCAGAAACTCCATGTTCCCCTCCAGTGGTGACAGGGATCGCGGGGTTGCATTCAAGGTTTACCCGGGGAGTCAGGCCTCGTTTCGAGTTAAAGCAAAGAACTCCACTCTCCTCTCGAGATGCGATGGGTATCTCTTGGAGCCCATTTAGTCGCCTAAAGGGAATCAAGCCTCTCGTGGATTTTTTTTTCCTTTTTTTTAATTTTATTTTTTTAACTGTACAATATTGTATTGCTTTTGCCATATATCAACATGAATCCCCCACAGGTATTAACATATTCCCCATCCTGAACACTTCTCCTTGCCCCCTCCTCATACCATCACTCTTGGTCGTCCCAATGCACCATCCCCCAATGTCCAGTTTCATGCATTGACCCTGGACTGGTGACTCATTTCATATGTGATATTATACATATTTCAGTTCCCTTCTCCCAAATCATCCCACCCTCTCCCTTGCCCACAGAGTCCAAAAGACTGTTCGGTACATCAATGTCTCTTTTGCTGTCTAGTATACAGGGTAATTGTTACCATCATTTTATATTCCATATATATGCATTCGTATACTGTATAGGTGTTTTTATTTCTGGTTTATTTAACTCTGTATAATAGGCTCCAGTTTCATCCACCTCAGAAGAACTGATTCAAATATATTCTTTTTAATGGTTGAGTAATACTCCGTTGTGTACTCCATTCATCTCCTGATAGAAATCTAGGTTCCTTCCATGTCCTGGCTATTATAAACATTGATGCAATGAATATTGGGGTACACGTGTCTCTTTCATTTCTGGTTTCCTCAGTGTGTATGTCCCACAGTGGGATTGTTGGATCATAAGGCAGTTCTATTTCCATTTTTTTTAAGGAATCTCCACACTGTTCTCCATAGTGACTGTACTAGTTTGCATTCCCAGCAACAGTGAAAGAGGTTTCCCTTTTCTACATACCCTTTCCAGCATTTATTACTTGTAGACTTTTGTATCGATTCTTACTTGCATGAAATGGTACCACATTGTTGGTTTGATTTGCATTTCTCTGATAATGAGTGATGTTGAGTATCTTTTCATGTGTTTGTTAGCCATCTGTCTTCTTTGGAGAAATGTCTATTTAGTTCTTTGGCCCATTTTTTGATTGGGTCATTGATTTTTCTGAAATTGAGCTGTAGGTGTTGCTTGTATATTTTTGAGGTTAGTTGTTTGTCAGTTGCTTCATTTGCTATTATTTTCTCTCATTCTGAAGGCTGTCTTTTCACCTTGCTTATAGTTTCCTTTGTTGTGCAGAAGCTTTTAAGTTTAATTAGGTCCGATTTGTTTATTATTGCTCTTATTTCCAATATTCTGGAAGGTGGGTCATAGGGGATCCTGCTGTGATATATGTGTGAGCGTGTTTTGCCTATGTTCTCCTCTAGGAGTTTTATAGTTTCTGGACTTATGTTTAGATCTTTAATCCATTTTGAGTTTATTTTTTATATGATATTAGAAAGTGTTCTAGTTTCATTCTTTTACAAGTGGTTGACCAGTTTTCCCAGCACCACTTGTTAAAGAGATTGTTTTTAATCCATTGTATGTTCTTGCCTCCTTTGTCAAAGATAAGGTGTCCATATGTGCGTGGATTGATCTCTGGGCTTTCTATTTTGTTCCTTTGATCTATATTTCTGTCTTTGTGCCAGGACCATACTATCTTGATGACTGTGGCTTTATAGTAGAGCCTGAAGTTAGGCAGGTTGATTCCTCGAGTTCCTTTTTTCTTTCTCAAGATTGCTTTGGCTATTCCAGGTATTTTGTATTTCCATATAAACTGTGCAATTATGTTTTCTAGCTCTGTGAAGAATACTGTTGGTAGCTTGATAGGGATTGCATTGAATCTATAAATTCCTTTGGGTAGTATACTCATTTTCACTACATTGATTCTTCCAATCCATGAACATGGTATATTTCTCCATCTATTAGTGTCCTCTTTGATTTCTTTCACTAATGTTTTATAATTTTCTCTATATAGGTCTTTAGTTTCTTTAGGTACATATATTCCTAAGTATTGTATTCTTTTCATTGCAATGGTGAATG
>SJYM01003601.1:52737-70541 GCA_006410775.1 Tragelaphus imberbis | reverse complement strand
TATTCATTTTATATTGACTCTTTTTTATTTCTTCTAGGTCCTTGTTAAACATTTCTTGCATCTTCTCAATCCTTGTCTCCAGACTGTTTATCTGTGATTCCATCTTGATTTCAAGATTTTGGATCAATTTCACTATCATTATTTGGAATTCTTTATCAGGTAGATTCCCTGTCTCTTCCTCTTTGGTTTGGTTTGGTGGGCATTTATCCTGTTCCTTTACCTGCTGGGTATTCCTCTGTCTCCTCATCTTGTTTACATTGATGAGTTTGAGGTGTCCTTTCTGTATTCTCGCAGTTTGTGGAGTTTCCTTTATCATGGGGTTTCCTTGCTCTGTGTGGGTTTGTACAGGTGACTTTTCAAGGTTTCTTGGTTACGGAAGCTTGTGTTGTTGTTCTGGTGGGTGGATCTGAATTTCCTCTCTCTCCATTCTAAGACAATGGATTGCTTTTCTGCGTGCTTGATGTCGTCTTCCAGCATTCAGAATTTGTTTGTGGAATTTACTTTGCGTTTAAATGTACTTTTGATGAATTTGTGAGGGGAGAAAGTGGTCTCCCCGTCCTATTCCTCCACCAATTTAGCTCATTCCTGTCCTGTGGAGTTTTTAGAGGACATGGGACTGCTGTCTAGGCCCTGCAGGGAAAGAAGGGCCTCATCTAGGGAAGAGCGTGGAATCTCGTGTTTTTTTTTTTTTTTTTGAGCTGCCACACGACGTGTGGGGTTTCTCTCGAGTTATTATGGGGAAGTCAAGGAGCCTCTTGTGTCCGCAGGGAAGTCCAGTCTCCATTCAAGTTGCGAGGGGGAGCGCGGCATTGCTCTCAAGTCATGGCAGGGGAATCAGACGTCAAGACCCATTGAAGGGGGAATCTCCAGGTCTTTCTCGAGTTGCGGCAGGACAAACTGGATTCCCTTGACTTGTGATGGTGATTTCAAGTAGCTTCTCATGGTACCTATGGGAAGTCAGAAATACTGTGGAGTTGGGAATGTCCTCTTGTGACTCCACTGGGGTCGGTGCATGGAAGAGGGCCTCATCTTGAGTGGAGGTGTGAACCTCAGGATACCTCTCATGTTCTGACGTGGGTCTCCTGGTGTGTATGCCATTTCAAACACGGAGTCAAGTCTCAGCCTCTGTGGATGCATGGAACTCTTCTTTTATCTCGAATTGTCAAAGGTGTTAAAGGCCTCCAGGCGAGTTGAATTTGGAACCTGAGCCTCTTTACCAATTAGCAACTGGGGCATCAGGAGTCCCTTCGTTTTTTGAGTGGATTCTCAGCTGACATTCTAATCGGTTCAAGGGAATCAGGCCTGATCTCGACTGGATGAGAAAATATGTGGCTTTCGAATTGTGACAAACCCCTGGGTTCCCCTCCTGTGTCAAGTAGATACCAGCCTTTTCTCAAGGTACAACGGGGATGTCCGCATTCCTTTCCAGGAGAAGCAGGGCAATCGAACCTCATCTCAAGTTGAGGAGGGGGAAATGGGGCTCTTCTTGACTTGTGGTGGGAAACTCAGTGTTACTCTCAAGTGGGGATGGGTATTTGGGAAACTTCTGGAATTTCATCAACTGTGTCAAGTACCCTTTAGAGTTCCTAGAGGGAACGTGGACTTTCTTTGTAAACGCTGCACCATAAATTGGCTTCCTCAAGCGTTCAGGTGAGAATTTCCTTTTTTGCGTGGTGCTGTGGCAGGAAACTTAGGGTTCCTCTCGAGTTATGTGTCGACCTGAGGGACCCGCTCGTGTCTCCTCAGGGAAGTCAGATCTCCTCTGGCATTGCGAGGGGCACCTATGAACTCCTCGCACTTCGTTGCAGGGATGAATAGGGCCACATCTCGAGTTGAGGTGGGAACTTCAGGGTTCCTTTCCATTTCTGACATCGATCTCGGGGTCTCTGTGAAGTTGGAACAGGGGAGTCCAGCCTCGTCCTGTGTTGAGGCAGGGAACTCCGCTTGCCTCTCGAGCTGTTCACAGGGGGTCAGGCCACTTGTCGAGTTGTATTTGGAACCTGCAGCCGGAGGATGCAACTGGGGTGTCAGTGCCCCTTAGCCTTGTGACTTCATCGTCAAGGTTACATTTGAAGAGGTGCCTGGGATTCAGGACTTAACCTGAGTGGACAGAGAAATTGGTGTCTTTCGGATTGTGTCACGACCCTCGAGGCTTTCTCTAAAGTTTCAGTGTGCGACCGGCCTCCTCCTGAGGTGCAATGGGAAGGTCGGTATCCCTTTTCAGACAAAGCAGGAGAATCCACCCTCATGTCGAGATCAGGAGGGCAGAAGGGGCTCAATTTAAGTTTTTCCAGGAAACTCAGTGTTCCTCTCAAATGAGACGGGTATTTCGGGTAACATTTTAAGTTGCATCAAGGGTGTCAAGTACCGTTTCGAATATCAAGAGGCAACGTGGGATTTCTCTCGAGACGCTGCAGTGCGAAAGTGCCTCATATGGTGATGACGGGGGAACCTCGTGGTTTTTGTCGAGTTGCAGCGGGATTCTTGAATTATGACGGGGAAATAAGGGAGCCTCTCCTGTGGCCACAGGGAAGACCAATGTCCATTCAAAATGGCGTGGGATAGCTGGGAATTGCTCTCGAGTCGCTGCAGGGCAAAGAGACCTTTTGTAGTCTTCTAGGCATGTGTCCAGAAACTCCGTATTCCCCTTCAGGGGTGCTAGTGATCTCGTGGTTGCATTCAAGCTTCAGCCTAAGAGTCAGGCCATGTGTCGAGATAAAACAAAGAACTCCTCTCTCCTCTCGAGTAGCCAATGCTAGCTCTTGAAGCATATTGTGCTAAAAAAAAAAAAAAACACAACAACGGAATCAAGCCCTCTGTGGAGATTTGAGAGAGGAGTCGGGATTGCTCTCTAGACCCTGCATGAAAAGAAGGGCCTCATCTAGTGATGTCGGGGGAATCTCATGGTGTTTTCTCAAGCTGCGGCTCTACGTGTGGCATTTCTCTCAAACCTCGATGGGGAACTCAGGAAGCCTCTCTTGTGTCCCCAGGGAAGTCCAGTCCCCATTCGAGTAGCGAGGAAGGCCCGGGATGGCTCTCGAGTGAATGCAAGGTACTGGGGTTTCAAGATGTGTTGAAGGGGGTATCTCAAGTTGTTTTTCAAGTTGCTGTAAAAATCCCTAGGTTCCCTGGGCTTGTGATGGTGACCTCTGGCAGCTTCCCTTCGTGCCTATGAGAAGGGGGAATACTGTGCAGTTGAGAGGGTTGTCTTGGGATTCCCCTGGGTTCAGTGCCATGGAAGAGGGCCTCATGTGGAAGTGAGGCGGGAATCTCAGTCTTACTCTCCTGTTCTGACATCGATATCAGGGTCTTTGGGGGTTTTGAACAGGGAGATAGGCCTCGCCTTGTGTGGAGGCATGGAATTCTGCTAGCATCTCGAGGTGTTTATGGAGTGTCAGGCCACTTGTCATGTTGTCCATGGAACCAGCGGCTCTTTCGGGAGAATGCACCCAGGGTTTCAGTGCCCCTTCGTGTGGTGACTTCATCCTCGGGGTTCCATTGGAAAATGTGCACAGGCATCCGGACTTCTCTTGAGTGGATGGGGAAATTGTTGTCTTTTGTCTTTTGGAATGTGGCACGAACCACGAGGCTTCCTCTTGAGTTTCCAAGTGAGACCGGCCTCCTCCTGAGGTGTGACTGGAAGGTCGGGATCCCTTTCCAGACAAAGCAGGGGGATAGACCATCATGTCGAGATCAGGAGGGAAGAAGGGGCTCAGAGGAAATTGTGCCGGGAAACTCGGTGTTCCTCTCCAATGAGACCGCTATGTTGGGACACAATTGAAGTTTCCTCAAGGCCCTTTAGTTCTGATTCGATGATCCAGTGCATTCGTGGCATTTCTCTCAACACGCTGCAGCGGGAAATGGCCTCCTCTGGTGATGACTGGGCAACCACCTGGCCGTATTCTCGAGTTACGACCCGGAACTCAGGGAGCCTCTCGTGTGGCCCCAGGGAAGACCAATCTCCATTCAAAAGTGCGTGGGAGAGCTGGGGATTGCTCTCGAGTCGCTGAAGGGCAAAGAGACCTCTTCTAGTCTTCTAGGCGTGTGTCCAGAAACTCCACATTCCCCTTCAGGTGCACTAGGTATCTCTGGGCTGCATTCAATCTTCAGCCGCGGAGTCAGGCCTCGTCTCGAGTTGAAACAAAGAACTCCCCTCTCCTCTCGAGTGGCCAAGGCTAGCTATCGAAGCCCACTGTGTTAAAAAGAAAAAAAAAAAAAAGGAATCAAGCCTTCTGTGGAATTTTGCAAGAGGACTCAGGGTTGCTCTCTAGGCCCGCAGGAAAAGAAGGGCCTCATGTGGCTATGCAGGGGAATCTCATGGTGTTTTCTTGAGCTGCAGCTCGACATGTGTCATTTCTCTTGAGCTACGACGGGGAACTCAGGGAGCCTCTCTTGTGTCCCCAGTGAAGTTGAGTCCCCATTCAAGTAACGAGGAGGGCCCGGGATTGCTCTCGAGTCACGGCAGGGGAATCGGGCTTCAAGACATTTTGAAGGGGTTATCTCGAGGTGTTTCTCGAGTTGCTGTAAGAAACCCTAGGTTCCATGGGCTTGTGACGGTGACGTCTGTCAGCTTCCCTTGGTGCCTATGAGAAGGGGGAATACTGTGCAGTTGAGAGGGTTGTCTTGGGATTCCCCTGGGTTCAGTGCCATCGAAGAGGGCCTCATCTGGAAGTGAGGCGGGAATCTCAGGCTTCCTCTCCCTTTCTGACATCAATCTCGGGGCCTTTGAAGGTTTTGAACAGGGAGTTAGGCCTAGCCTTCAATGGAGGCATGGAACTCCTCTTGCCTCTCGAGGTGTTCATGGGGTGTCAGGCCACTTGTTGAGTTGTCCTTGGAACCAGAGGCTCTTTCGGGAGGATGGACCCAGGGTGTCAGTGTCCCTTCATATCGTGACTTCATCCTCGGGGTTCCATTGTAAAAGTTGCAAACGCATCAGGACTTCTCTTGAGTGGACGGGGAAATCCGTGTCTTTTGGAATGTGGCACGAACCACGAGGCTTCCTTTCGAGTTTCCAAGTAAGACCGGCCTCCTCCTGAGGTGGGACTGGAAGGTCGGTATCCCTTTCCAGACAAAGCAGGGGGATCGACCCTCATGTCGAGATCAGGAGGGAAGAAGGGGCTCAGAGGAAGTTATGCTTCGGAACTTAGTGTTCCTCTCCAATGAGACCGGTATGTTGGACCACAATTGAAATTTCCTCAAGGCTGTCTAGTTCCATTTCGATGATCCAGTGGTTCGTGGGATTTCGCTCAGCACGCTGCAGTGGGAAATGGCCACCTCTGGCGATGACTGGGCAACCACGTGGTTATTCTCGACTTACGGCGGGATTCTCGAGTTATGACACGGAACGCAGGGAGCCCCTCGTGTGGATCCAGGGAAGACCAATCTCCATTCAAAATGGCGTGGGAGAGCTGGGGATTGCTCTTGAGTCGCTGAAGGGCAAAGAGACCTCTTCTAGTCTTCTAGGCGTGTGTCCAGAAACTCCGTGTTCCACTTCAGGGGCCCTAGGGATCTCGGGGTTGCATTCAAGCTTCAGCTGGGGAGTCTGGCCTCCTCTCGAGTTGAAACAAAGAACTCCCTTCTCCTCTCAAGTGGCCAAGGCTAGCTCTTGAAGCCCATTTTGTTAAAAGAAAAAAAAAAAGGGAATCAAGCCTTCTGTGAAGTTTTGAGAGAGGACTCTGTGTTGCTCTTTAGGCCGTGCAGCAGAAGAACGGCCTCATCTGGTGATGTCGGATGGATCTCATGGTGTTTTCGCGAGCTGCAACTCAACGTGTGGCGTTTCTCTCGAGCTACGATGGGGAACTCAGGGAGCCTCTCTTGTGTCCCCAGGGAATTCGAGTCCCCATTCAAGTAGCGAGGAGGGCCCGGGATGGCTCTCGTGTCACGGCAGGGGAATTGGGCTTCAAGACATGTTGAAGGGGTTATCTCGAGGTGTTTCTCGAGTTGCTGTAAGAATCCCTAGGTTCCCTGGGCTTGTGACGGTGACCTCTGTCAGCTTCCCTTGGTGCCTATGAGCAGGGGAAATACTGTGAAGTTGAGAGGGTTGTTTTTGGATACCCCTGGGTTCAGTGCAATGGAAGAGGGCCTCATCTGAAGGTGAGGTGGGAATCTCAGGCTTCCTCTCCTGTTCTGACCTCAATCTCAGGGTCTTTGGGGGTTTTGAACAGGGAGTTATGCCTCACCTTGTGTGGAGGCATGGAACTCCTCTTGCCTCTCGAAGTGTTCATGGGGTGTCAGACCACTTGTCGAGTTGGCCTTGGAACCAGCAGCTCTTTCGGGATGATGCACCAAGGGTGTCAGTGCCCCTTCGTGTGGTGATTTCATCCTTGGGGTTCCTTTGGAAAAGGCTTCCAGGCATCGGGACTTCTGTAGAGTGGACAGGAAAATCGGTGTCTTTCGGAATGTGGCACGACCCACGTGGCTTTCTCTCTAGTTTCCAAGTGAGACCGGCCTCCTCCTGAGGTGGAACTGGAAGGTCGGGATCCCTTTCCAGACAAAGCAGGGGCATCGACCCTCATGTCGATATCAGAAGGGAAGAAGGGTCTGAGAAGAAGTAGTGCTGGCAACCTCGGTGTTCATCTCCAATGAGACCGGTATGTTGGGCCACATTTGAAGTTTCCTCATAGCTGTCAATATCCGTTTCGATGATCCAGTGGGTTCGTGGGATTTCCCTCAAGACGCTGCTGCGGTAAAGGGCCTCATCTGGCTATGACTGAGCAACCACGTGGTTGTTCTCGACTTACGAGGGGATTGTCGAGTTACGATGAGGAACTCAGCGAGCCTCTCTTGTGTCCTGAGGGAAGACCAATCTACATTCAAAATGGTGTGGGGGAGTTGGGGATTGCTTTCGAGTTGCTGCAGGAGAAAGAGACCTCTTCTAGTCTTCTAGGCATGTGTCCAGAAACTCCGTGTTCCACTTCAGGGGCGCTAGGGATCTCGGGGTTGCATTCAAGCTTCACCCGGGGTATCAGGCCTCGTCTCGAGTTGAAGCAAAGAACTCCCCAATCCTCGCGAATTTCCAAGGCTAGGTCTTGAAGCCCATTGTGTTTTAAAAAAAGGGAATCAAGCCTTCTGTGGAGTTTTAAGAGAGTACTCGGGGTTGCTCTCTAGGCCCTGCAGGAAAGAAAGGCTTCATCAGGCGAAGTTTTTGGAATCTCATGGTGTTTTCTCGAGCTGCGGCTCGACGTGTGGCGTTTCTCTTGAGGTATGACGGGAAACTTAGGGAGCCTCTCTTGTGGTCCCAGGGAAGTCCAGTCCCCATTCGTGTGGCGAGGAGGGCCCAGGATGTCTCTTGAGTCACGGCAGGGGAACCGGGCTTCAAGATGTGTTGAAGGGGTATCTTGAGGTGTTTCTCGAGTTGCTCTCAGAATCCCTATGTTCCCCAGGCTCATGACGGTGACCTCTGGCAGCTTTCCTTGGTGCCTATGAGAAGGGGGAATACTGTGCAGTTGAGAGAGTTGTCTTGGTACTGCCCTGGGTTCAGTGCCATGGAAGAGTGCCTCATCTGGAGGTAATGCGGGAATCTCAGGCTTCCTCTCCTGTGCTGACATCGATCTCGGTTTCTTTGGGGGTTTTGAACAGGGAGTTGGGTCTCGTCTTGTTTGGAGACATGGAACTCCGCTTGCCTCTTGTGTTGGTCCTGGGATATCAGGCCACTTGTCGAGTTGTACTTGGACCCAGCGGCTCTTTCGGGAGGATGCAGCCAGGGTGTCAGTGCCCCTTTGTGTGGTGACTTCATCCTCGGGATTCCATTGGAAAAGGTGCGCAAGCATCGGGACTTCTCTTGAGTGGACCGGGAAATTGGTGTCTTTCAGAATGTGGCACGAACCACGAGGCTTCCTCTAGAGTTTCCAAGTGAGACCGGCCTCTTCCTGAGGTGGGACTGGAAGGTCGGGATCCCTTTCCAGACAAAGCAGGGGAATCTACCCTCATGTCCAAATCAGGAGGGAAGAAGGGGCTCAGAGGAAGTTGTGCCGGGAACCTCAGTGTTCCTCTCCAATGAGACCGGTATGTTGGGCCACATTTGAAGTTTCCTCAAAGCTGTCTAGTTTCGTTTCGATGATCCAGTTGCTTCGTGGGATATCTCTCAACACGTTGCAGGGGGAAATGGTCTCCTCTGGCGATGACTGGGCAACCACGTGGTTATTCTTGACTTACGGCCGGGTTCTCGAGTTATGACCCTGAACTCAGTAAGCCTCTCGTATAGCACCAGGGAAGACCAATCTCCATTCAAAATGGCGTGGGAGAGGTTGGGATTGCTCTCGAGTCGCTGCAGGGCAAAGAGACCTTTTGTAGTCTTCTAGGCATGTGTCCAGAAACTCCGTATTCCCCTTCAGGGGTGCTAGTGATCTCGTGGTTGCATTCAAGCTTCAGCCTAAGAGTCAGGCCATGTGTCGAGATAAAACAAAGAACTCCTCTCTCCTCTCGAGTAGCCAATGCTAGCTCTTGAAGCATATTGTGCTAAAAAAAAAAAAAAACACAACAACGGAATCAAGCCCTCTGTGGAGATTTGAGAGAGGAGTCGGGATTGCTCTCTAGACCCTGCATGAAAAGAAGGGCCTCATCTAGTGATGTCGGGGGAATCTCATGGTGTTTTCTCAAGCTGCGGCTCTACGTGTGGCATTTCTCTCAAACCTCGATGGGGAACTCAGGAAGCCTCTCTTGTGTCCCCAGGGAAGTCCAGTCCCCATTCGAGTAGCGAGGAAGGCCCGGGATGGCTCTCGAGTGAATGCAAGGTACTGGGGTTTCAAGATGTGTTGAAGGGGGTATCTCAAGTTGTTTTTCAAGTTGCTGTAAAAATCCCTAGGTTCCCTGGGCTTGTGATGGTGACCTCTGGCAGCTTCCCTTCGTGCCTATGAGAAGGGGGAATACTGTGCAGTTGAGAGGGTTGTCTTGGGATTCCCCTGGGTTCAGTGCCATGGAAGAGGGCCTCATGTGGAAGTGAGGCGGGAATCTCAGTCTTACTCTCCTGTTCTGACATCGATATCAGGGTCTTTGGGGGTTTTGAACAGGGAGATAGGCCTCGCCTTGTGTGGAGGCATGGAATTCTGCTAGCATCTCGAGGTGTTTATGGAGTGTCAGGCCACTTGTCATGTTGTCCATGGAACCAGCGGCTCTTTCGGGAGAATGCACCCAGGGTTTCAGTGCCCCTTCGTGTGGTGACTTCATCCTCGGGGTTCCATTGGAAAATGTGCACAGGCATCCGGACTTCTCTTGAGTGGATGGGGAAATTGTTGTCTTTTGTCTTTTGGAATGTGGCACGAACCACGAGGCTTCCTCTTGAGTTTCCAAGTGAGACCGGCCTCCTCCTGAGGTGTGACTGGAAGGTCGGGATCCCTTTCCAGACAAAGCAGGGGGATAGACCATCATGTCGAGATCAGGAGGGAAGAAGGGGCTCAGAGGAAATTGTGCCGGGAAACTCGGTGTTCCTCTCCAATGAGACCGCTATGTTGGGACACAATTGAAGTTTCCTCAAGGCCCTTTAGTTCTGATTCGATGATCCAGTGCATTCGTGGCATTTCTCTCAACACGCTGCAGCGGGAAATGGCCTCCTCTGGTGATGACTGGGCAACCACCTGGCCGTATTCTCGAGTTACGACCCGGAACTCAGGGAGCCTCTCGTGTGGCCCCAGGGAAGACCAATCTCCATTCAAAAGTGCGTGGGAGAGCTGGGGATTGCTCTCGAGTCGCTGAAGGGCAAAGAGACCTCTTCTAGTCTTCTAGGCGTGTGTCCAGAAACTCCACATTCCCCTTCAGGTGCACTAGGTATCTCTGGGCTGCATTCAATCTTCAGCCGCGGAGTCAGGCCTCGTCTCGAGTTGAAACAAAGAACTCCCCTCTCCTCTCGAGTGGCCAAGGCTAGCTATCGAAGCCCACTGTGTTAAAAAGAAAAAAAAAAAAAAGGAATCAAGCCTTCTGTGGAATTTTGCAAGAGGACTCAGGGTTGCTCTCTAGGCCCGCAGGAAAAGAAGGGCCTCATGTGGCTATGCAGGGGAATCTCATGGTGTTTTCTTGAGCTGCAGCTCGACATGTGTCGTTTCTCTTGAGCTACGACGGGGAACTCAGGGAGCCTCTCTTGTGTCCCCAGTGAAGTTGAGTCCCCATTCAAGTAACGAGGAGGGCCCGGGATTGCTCTCGAGTCACGGCAGGGGAATCGGGCTTCAAGACATTTTGAAGGGGTTATCTCGAGGTGTTTCTCGAGTTGCTGTAAGAAACCCTAGGTTCCATGGGCTTGTGACGGTGACGTCTGTCAGCTTCCCTTGGTGCCTATGAGAAGGGGGAATACTGTGCAGTTGAGAGGGTTGTCTTGGGATTCCCCTGGGTTCAGTGCCATCGAAGAGGGCCTCATCTGGAAGTGAGGCGGGAATCTCAGGCTTCCTCTCCCTTTCTGACATCAATCTCGGGGCCTTTGAAGGTTTTGAACAGGGAGTTAGGCCTAGCCTTCAATGGAGGCATGGAACTCCTCTTGCCTCTCGAGGTGTTCATGGGGTGTCAGGCCACTTGTTGAGTTGTCCTTGGAACCAGAGGCTCTTTCGGGAGGATGGACCCAGGGTGTCAGTGTCCCTTCATATCGTGACTTCATCCTCGGGGTTCCATTGTAAAAGTTGCAAACGCATCAGGACTTCTCTTGAGTGGACGGGGAAATCCGTGTCTTTTGGAATGTGGCACGAACCACGAGGCTTCCTTTCGAGTTTCCAAGTAAGACCGGCCTCCTCCTGAGGTGGGACTGGAAGGTCGGTATCCCTTTCCAGACAAAGCAGGGGGATCGACCCTCATGTCGAGATCAGGAGGGAAGAAGGGGCTCAGAGGAAGTTATGCTTCGGAACTTAGTGTTCCTCTCCAATGAGACCGGTATGTTGGACCACAATTGAAATTTCCTCAAGGCTGTCTAGTTCCATTTCGATGATCCAGTGGTTCGTGGGATTTCGCTCAGCACGCTGCAGTGGGAAATGGCCACCTCTGGCGATGACTGGGCAACCACGTGGTTATTCTCGACTTACGGCGGGATTCTCGAGTTATGACACGGAACGCAGGGAGCCCCTCGTGTGGATCCAGGGAAGACCAATCTCCATTCAAAATGGCGTGGGAGAGCTGGGGATTGCTCTTGAGTCGCTGAAGGGCAAAGAGACCTCTTCTAGTCTTCTAGGCGTGTGTCCAGAAACTCCGTGTTCCACTTCAGGGGCCCTAGGGATCTCGGGGTTGCATTCAAGCTTCAGCTGGGGAGTCTGGCCTCCTCTCGAGTTGAAACAAAGAACTCCCTTCTCCTCTCGAGTGGCCAAGGCTAGCTCTTGAAGCCCATTTTGTTAAAAGAAAAAAAAAAAGGGAATCAAGCCTTCTGTGAAGTTTTGAGAGAGGACTCTGTGTTGCTCTTTAGGCCGTGCAGCAGAAGAACGGCCTCATCTGGTGATGTCGGATGGATCTCATGGTGTTTTCGCGAGCTGCAACTCAACGTGTGGCGTTTCTCTCGAGCTACGATGGGGAACTCAGGGAGCCTCTCTTGTGTCCCCAGGGAATTCGAGTCCCCATTCAAGTAGCGAGGAGGGCCCGGGATGGCTCTCGTGTCACGGCAGGGGAATTGGGCTTCAAGACATGTTGAAGGGGTTATCTCGAGGTGTTTCTCGAGTTGCTGTAAGAATCCCTAGGTTCCCTGGGCTTGTGACGGTGACCTCTGTCAGCTTCCCTTGGTGCCTATGAGCAGGGGAAATACTGTGAAGTTGAGAGGGTTGTTTTTGGATACCCCTGGGTTCAGTGCAATGGAAGAGGGCCTCATCTGAAGGTGAGGTGGGAATCTCAGGCTTCCTCTCCTGTTCTGACCTCAATCTCAGGGTCTTTGGGGGTTTTGAACAGGGAGTTATGCCTCACCTTGTGTGGAGGCATGGAACTCCTCTTGCCTCTCGAAGTGTTCATGGGGTGTCAGACCACTTGTCGAGTTGGCCTTGGAACCAGCAGCTCTTTCGGGATGATGCACCAAGGGTGTCAGTGCCCCTTCGTGTGGTGATTTCATCCTTGGGGTTCCTTTGGAAAAGGCTTCCAGGCATCGGGACTTCTGTAGAGTGGACAGGAAAATCGGTGTCTTTCGGAATGTGGCACGACCCACGTGGCTTTCTCTCTAGTTTCCAAGTGAGACCGGCCTCCTCCTGAGGTGGAACTGGAAGGTCGGGATCCCTTTCCAGACAAAGCAGGGGCATCGACCCTCATGTCGATATCAGAAGGGAAGAAGGGTCTGAGAAGAAGTAGTGCTGGCAACCTCGGTGTTCATCTCCAATGAGACCGGTATGTTGGGCCACATTTGAAGTTTCCTCATAGCTGTCAATATCCGTTTCGATGATCCAGTGGGTTCGTGGGATTTCCCTCAAGACGCTGCTGCGGTAAAGGGCCTCATCTGGCTATGACTGAGCAACCACGTGGTTGTTCTCGACTTACGAGGGGATTGTCGAGTTACGATGAGGAACTCAGCGAGCCTCTCTTGTGTCCTGAGGGAAGACCAATCTACATTCAAAATGGTGTGGGGGAGTTGGGGATTGCTTTCGAGTTGCTGCAGGAGAAAGAGACCTCTTCTAGTCTTCTAGGCATGTGTCCAGAAACTCCGTGTTCCACTTCAGGGGCGCTAGGGATCTCGGGGTTGCATTCAAGCTTCACCCGGGGTATCAGGCCTCGTCTCGAGTTGAAGCAAAGAACTCCCCAATCCTCGCGAATTTCCAAGGCTAGGTCTTGAAGCCCATTGTGTTTTAAAAAAAGGGAATCAAGCCTTCTGTGGAGTTTTAAGAGAGTACTCGGGGTTGCTCTCTAGGCCCTGCAGGAAAGAAAGGCTTCATCAGGCGAAGTTTTTGGAATCTCATGGTGTTTTCTCGAGCTGCGGCTCGACGTGTGGCGTTTCTCTTGAGGTATGACGGGAAACTTAGGGAGCCTCTCTTGTGGTCCCAGGGAAGTCCAGTCCCCATTCGTGTGGCGAGGAGGGCCCAGGATGTCTCTTGAGTCACGGCAGGGGAACCGGGCTTCAAGATGTGTTGAAGGGGTATCTTGAGGTGTTTCTCGAGTTGCTCTCAGAATCCCTATGTTCCCCAGGCTCATGACGGTGACCTCTGGCAGCTTTCCTTGGTGCCTATGAGAAGGGGGAATACTGTGCAGTTGAGAGAGTTGTCTTGGTACTGCCCTGGGTTCAGTGCCATGGAAGAGTGCCTCATCTGGAGGTAATGCGGGAATCTCAGGCTTCCTCTCCTGTGCTGACATCGATCTCGGTTTCTTTGGGGGTTTTGAACAGGGAGTTGGGTCTCGTCTTGTTTGGAGACATGGAACTCCGCTTGCCTCTTGTGTTGGTCCTGGGATATCAGGCCACTTGTCGAGTTGTACTTGGACCCAGCGGCTCTTTCGGGAGGATGCAGCCAGGGTGTCAGTGCCCCTTTGTGTGGTGACTTCATCCTCGGGATTCCATTGGAAAAGGTGCGCAAGCATCGGGACTTCTCTTGAGTGGACCGGGAAATTGGTGTCTTTCAGAATGTGGCACGAACCACGAGGCTTCCTCTAGAGTTTCCAAGTGAGACCGGCCTCTTCCTGAGGTGGGACTGGAAGGTCGGGATCCCTTTCCAGACAAAGCAGGGGAATCTACCCTCATGTCCAAATCAGGAGGGAAGAAGGGGCTCAGAGGAAGTTGTGCCGGGAACCTCAGTGTTCCTCTCCAATGAGACCGGTATGTTGGGCCACATTTGAAGTTTCCTCAAAGCTGTCTAGTTTCGTTTCGATGATCCAGTTGCTTCGTGGGATATCTCTCAACACGTTGCAGGGGGAAATGGTCTCCTCTGGCGATGACTGGGCAACCACGTGGTTATTCTTGACTTACGGCCGGGTTCTCGAGTTATGACCCTGAACTCAGTAAGCCTCTCGTATAGCACCAGGGAAGACCAATCTCCATTCAAAATGGCGTGGGAGAGGTTGGGATTGCTCTCGAGTCGCTGCAGGGCAAAGAAACATCTTTTATGCTTGTGTCCAGAAACTCCTTGTTCCCCTTCAGTGGTGTCAGGGTACTCAGGGTTGCATTCAAGCTTCAGTCGGGGAGTCAGGCCTCATCTCGACTTGAAACAAAGCACTGCCCTCTCCTCTCAAGTTGCCACGGCTAGCTCTTGGAGCCCATTGTGTTAAAAAAAAAAAAAAAAAAGCAATCCATCCTTCTGTGCCGTTTTGAGAGTAGACTCGGGATTGCTCTCTAGGCCCTGCAGGAAAAGAAGGGCCTCATCTGGTAATGTTGAGGGAATCTCATGATGTTTTCTTGGGCTGCGGCTCAACGTGTGGCGTTTCTCTCGAGCTACGATGGGGAACTCAGGGAGCCTCTCTTGTGTCCCCAGGGAAGTCCAGTCCCCATTTGAGTGGTGAGGAGAGCCCAGGATGGCTCTCGCGTTATGACAGGAGAATTGGGCTTCAAGACGTGTTGAAGGGGGTATCTCAAGGTGTTTCTCGAGTTGCTGTAAGAATCCCTAGGTTCCCTCAGCTTGTGATGGTGCCCTCTGTCAGCTTCTCTTGGTGCCTATGAGAAAGGGGAGTACTGTACAGTTGAGAGGGTTGTCTTGGGACTCCCCTGGGTTCAGTGCCATGGAAGAGGGCCTCATTTGGAGTTGAGGCTTGAATCTCAGGCTTCCTCTCCTGTTCTGACATCGGTCTCCGGGTCTTTGAGGGTTTTTAACAGGGAGTTAGGCCTCATCTTGTGTGGAGGCATGGAACTCCGCTTGCCTCTCGAAGTGTTCATGGGGTGTCATGCCACTTGTCAAGTTGTACTTGGAATCAGCGGTTCCTTCGGGAGGATGCACCCAGGGTGTCAATGCCCCTTTGTGTGGTGACTTCATCCTCGGGGTTCCATTGGAAAAGGTGCCCAGGCATCGGGACTTCTCTTGAGTGGATGTGGAAATTGGTGTCTTTCAGAATGTGTCATGAACCACGAGGCTTCAGCCTGTGTTTCAATTTGAGTCCAGTCTCTTCCTGAGTTGAAACAGAAAGTTTGGGATCCATTTCCAGACAAAGCAGAGGAATTAACCTTCATGTTGAGATCAGTAATGGAGGCAGGGCTCAGATTAAGTTGTGCCTGGAAATTCGCTGATACTCTCAAATGAAACAGGTATGTTAGGAACTTTGCGAGTTGCATCAAGGTTATCAAGTACCATATCGAATTTCAAGAGGGAAAGTGGGATTTCTCTCGAGGCACTGCAGAGGGAAAGGGACTCGTCTCTCGATGATGGGGGAACTTTGTCTTTTTTCTCGAGATGCGGTCAGAATTTCAAGTTATGACTCAGAATTCAGGGAGCCTCTAGTGTTGCCCCAGGGAAGTTCTATCTCCATTTGAGTCGCGAGGGTGTCTGGGGTTTGCTCTCAAGTTACTGTAGGGTGAATAGACCTAATCTAGGCTTCTGTCCAGAAATTACATATTCGTCTCCAGTGGTGACAGGGATCTCGGTGTTGCATTCAAAGTTCACCTGTGGAGTCAGGCCTCGTCTTGTGTTGAAGCCAAGAATTCCACTCTTCTCTCGAGTTGGGATGGCTATTTCTTGGAGCCCATTGATGGCCTAAAGGGAGTCAAGTCTCCTGTGAAATTTTGAGAGGGGATCGGGATTGCTCTCTAGGCCTTTCCGGAAAAGAAGGCACTCAGCTCCAGATGACGGGGCAATCTCGTGGTTTGTCTCGAGGTCTGTCGCCACGTGTGGTGTGTCTCTCATGTTATGATGGGGAATTCAGGGAGCCTATCGTGTAGCCCCAGGGAAGTCCAGTCTCCATTTGAGTGGAGTATCCCTCTTCAGCTACTACACCAGTTGTCACATGGCCACAGTCTTCTTGGTTAACACCTTTGCAGACCCTGTACGTGGAATCCCATGTCCACATTCTGCAGGGTGAATGTCCTCCAAGACCCTGAATTNTTTTCCCCTCCCTCCTATCTCTGCCTCTGCCTTTAAAAGGCGTCTCCTTTATGTCCTCTTTCGTCTCTTTGAAGGAATCTGTCAGTTGGATTGAAAGTCACCCAAACCCTAGATTACCTAAACTTGATATACTTAGCAACATCTACTAAGACCCTTTTCCCAGATATGGCACTGTTCTGCGGGGACACATCTTTGGTGGCCATCATTCACCTCATTCTCTGTGTATGAAATAACCCTCATTGTAGGATATCACTACAGGCTCATATAGATAGATGGACACACACGTGGAGTCTGGATAGAATGAGGCCCTTGGAGTCACCTGGAATGGATGCAGGCCTGGCTTCATCAGGTGAGGGAAATCACAGGGAGAACAGGGGCATGCCTTATTAAGGCTTCAAATAGCCCACGTTGGGGTGGAATGAGAGATGCAACCTGGTGGCAGGGAGCTTTGTCAGGGCCTGATGGAGGGGTTAGGCTTGGGCCAGGGCTGCAGATGTCTAAAGGCATTCGTGTGGGTGTTGGCCATATGCCCTGGAGGAGGAGCTCACAGTCACTGGGGCANGGTCACATGTCAAAATTCTTGTTGACACCGCTCATACCCCACACTTGGATTCACATGTCCACAGTCTCCAGGTGGACTACACCTTACCAGGTTCACAAGTCCATGTTAATCTGGATGACACCTTCCCAGAGCCTGTATGTGTGGTCACACATCCACAGTCTCTTTGGTGTGACCTCTCCCCAGACCTGGGACCTTGCTTCACATGTCCACTGGCCCCAGGATAACCCCACTTCCCAGAACCTCTACCTGGGGTCGCATGACTAGGGTCTAAAGGGTGACCCACCTCCCAGATCCTGCACCTGGGGTCACACATAAACGGTATCCAGGATGAGACTACCTCCAGAATCTGTACCTGGTGTCACATNCCCTGGAGGAGGAGCTCACAGTCACTGGGGCACAAAGAACTAGGAAACTGGGAGGACTTCGTGCTCCTGAACCTGAAGAGGAAACGCTTAAATTTTACCTCACCTCCTATTACTTCTGCCTCTATAACTCAGCTTCCTCCTTGCAAAGTCTGGTTCATGTAGGTCACGTAGTCTCAGAAAGTGGGGACTTACAATACGTGGAGCTGGAGCTTGCCTCCTTCACCCTTTTCCTGGCCCTGGCAAGCCGGCTTGATCATGTCTGTCCATGATAATGCAGATCCGCCTCCCTGACATTCCCTGCTCCAAATGGAACTCCCCACTCTGCTGGAGCACTTCCAGTGGCTGTGGGTGTCCACTGACAGGACTCTGGCCTCCTGAAGATCCACGGAGGCTTCGGCTACAGGACAGTGTGAGGTTCAGTTCAGGCTGACAGGACCCACGTGGTTTCAGCTTTGGGACATGTTGGGGTTCAGCCCAGGTGGATAGAAGTCTTGCCTCCTCAGAACCCACTGGGGCTTCAGTTTGGGGCCATTGAGGGGTTCAGTTCAGGCTGATGGAGTCTGGTATCCTCAGGACCCACTTGGGCTTCAGTTTGGGGGCATGGTGGGATTCAGTTGAGGCTGATGGGAGCCTTGTCCCTCAGGATGCACCTGGGCTTCACTTTTAAGCATTGTGCAATTCAGTTGAGGCTAACAGGACTCTGGTCACCTCAGGACCTGCTGGGGCTTCAGTTTTGGGACATTGTGGGGTTCAATTGATTCTGATGGGAGTCTAGTTTCCTCAAGACATGCAAGGAAGTGGTGCTGCTGAAGGAAAATGTGAGGGAAATAGGAAAGAATCTTTCTGTGTGCAGCTGTTGCTGAAAGTCTGCCTTACCAGAACTCAGGACTGTTAGTGCTTGATGTGGAAAGTTATCGGATTTTAGTCAGTTTTGTCTGTGGTATAAGATGGTGTCCTGTATTGTTCCTTGGTGTGTGGTTTCTA
>SJYM01003601.1:39528-52021 GCA_006410775.1 Tragelaphus imberbis | reverse complement strand
TCAAATTTCTGTAGTATCCAGGGAGAATCCCTCCCAGACCACATACATGGGATCACATATCCACAGTCTCTAGTATGAGCAAACATCCAGATTCTGTACCTCAGGTCTCAGGACCACAATGTCCTGTGACACCACCTTCCAGTCCCTGCACTTAGGGTGACATGTCCAGAGTCTTCAAGGTAACCCCCTCCCAGACCATTCACCTGATGTAACAATCCACAATCCCCAGAGTGACCCCACATCCCAGATCCTGCATCTAGGATCACACATCATAGTGTCTGCAGGGAGAGCACCCTCCCCCAACCCTGCATTTTGGGTCACACATTCATAGTCCTCAGGGTGACCCCACCACCTAGACCCAGTAACCAGAAACACTTGCACACAGCCCCACCTTCAAGACCCTATCCGTGGAACTTCAGGTCCATAGTCTCCATGATGAACCACTTCACATCATGCACCTGGGATCACACACCCACAGTTTCCAGGGTGACCCCTTTCTCCCCAGCATCAGGGGTTATATGACCACAGTCTCCATGTTCACACCCGACATCAGATCCTTTACAGAGTGTAACATGGACACAGTTTCCCTGATGAACCCCTTCATAGACCCTATTCATAGGGTCACATGTTCATAGTCTCCAGAGTGAACAGTCTCCCAGACCCTGCACCAGGGTTCCAATGTCCACAGTCTCCATGGTGACCCCATCTCCAAGACACTTCACCTGGCTTTACACATCCACAGGCTCCAGGGTCAGCCTCTACCCCATACACTGCATTTTGGTCTCATGTCAACTTTCTCCAGGGAGAAATATCCTCACAGAACCTGCACCTGGGGTCACGTGTCCACAGTCTCCACAGAGAGCCCTTTCTCCAGATCCTGAACATTGTGTTAGATGACCAGAGTCCAGGGTGACCCTTACTTCCAGACCTTCACCTGTGGTCACACATCCACAGGCTATAGGGTCACCCCTTTGAAATACAAGCACCTGGGGTCAAATGTCCACAGTCTCCTTGGTGACACCTTGCCCACTCTGTACCTGGGGTCACATTTCCAGTTTCCAGGGTAACCGCCTCTGCCAGACACTCCACCTGGGGTCACATTTCCACTTTATCCATGGTGACCCCACCTCACCAGAACTTTTCTGTCTGGTCACATGTACATAGTCTCCATGGTGATCAGCACTCCCAGACTTTGAACCTCTGGTCACATTTCCAGTCTCCAGGGTGACACCCCACCCCCCCTGACCCATATCTCTGGATACAGTCCACAGACTTCAGGGTGACACTACCACATTAGTGCAAGCGCCTGGAATGACACAGCCACAGTTTCCATTGTCAGCGCCCCTCCTAGACCATATGCTGGTGTTACATGTCTATAGTTTCCAGGGTGACACCATCCCAGATCCTGTATCTGAGATCTCATGTCTTCAGTCACAAGGGTGACCTCTCCCAGGCACTGTATTTGGGGTCACATATCTAGTCTATACCGTGTACATTCTTTCAGACCCAGTACCTGGTGACACATGTCCATAGTCTCTGGGGTGCTGCCATTTCCCAGATCTTGTACCTGGGGTCATATTGTCCACAGTCTCCAGTGTGACACGCCCCTGCCAGACCCTGGACCTGGTATCCACATGTCCACAGTTTCCAGGGCGACAATCTTCGCCAGATTGTATACCTGGAGTCATATATTCACATTTTGCAGGGTGACCCAATCTCACTGACCCTGGTCTGTGGTATCAGGACCAGAGTCTTGAGGTGATCTAACCTTACAGACCTTGCCTCTGGGTTCTCATAACCACAGTCTTCAGGGTAATCCCCTCCCAGAAGCTGCACCAGAGGTAACATATTCACAGTCTCCAGGGTGACTCCATCTCACTGACCATATATCTGGGGTCATATGTCCACAATCATTGGGTGAGATCCTGCCCATAACCTTCACCTTCGGTCACACATCCAGAGTCTCTACGCCAGCCCCCAGACCCTGCACCTGGGGTCACATTTCACAGTCTCTAGGATGACACATCTCCACAGACCCTGTACCTGGGATCATACAGTCACATTCTCTGGGATGACTCCATCCCCCAGGGTCATAGGCCATATATTTCCGTGCATTTTCTGAGCCTTGTGAACCCATTCCTAGCTTATATTGGGTGTGCCCCAAAGGAAACAGGATTGGGAAATTGTCTAAGAGTGCTGAATGCCATACTGTTGTTACCTTGATTAGTTGACATTCTAATGGAAATAATCCTGCAGCAAGGATTTGCAAGATGCCTGTTTACACAAGAAATCGAAAAAATTTGACCAAACCTATTGATGTCAAGGCTGCATATTGTCACCATGTTTATTTAACTTATATGCAGAGTACATCATGAGAAATGCTGGACTGGAAGAAACACAGGTTGGAATCAAGATTGCCGGGAGAAATATCAATAACCTCAGATATGCAGATGACACGACTCTTATGGCAGAAAGTGAAGAGGGGCTAAAAAGCCTCTTGATGAAAGTGAAAGTGGAGAGTGAAAAGGTTGGCTTAAAGCTCAACATTCAGAAAACGAAGATCATGGCATCTGGTCCCATCACTGCATGGGAAATAGATGGGGAAACAGTGGAAACAGTGTCAGACTTTGTTTTTCTGGGCTCCAAAATCACTGCAGATGGTGACTGCAGCCATGAAATTAAAAGACGCTTGCTCCTTGGAAGGAAAGTTATGACCAACCTAGATAGCATATTCAAAAGCAGAGACATTACTTTGCCAACAAAGGTTCGCCTAGTCAAGGCTATGGTCTTTCCTGTGGTCATGTATGGATGTGAGAGCTGGACTGTGAAGAAGGCTGAGCGCCGAAGAATTGATGCTTTTGAACTGTGGTGTTGGAGAAGACTCTTGAGAGTCCCTTGGACTGCAAGAAGATCCAACCAGTCCATTCTGAAGGAGATCAATCCTGGAATTTCTTTAGAAGGAATGATGCTAAAGCTGAAACTCCAGTATTTTGGCCACCTCATGCGAAGAGTTGACTCATTGGAGACGACTCTGATGCTGGGAGGGATTGAGGGCAGGAGGAGAAGGGGACGACAGAGGATGAGATGGCTGGATGGCATCACTGACTCGATGGATGCGAGTCTGGGTGACCTCCGGGAGCTGGTGATGGACAGGGAGGCCTGGTGTGCTGCGATTCATGGGGTCGCAAAGAGTCGGACACGACTGAGTGACTGATCTGATCTGATTGATGTCATAAATAGGAAAACATCATTTGAATGGATTATTAGGCAGCTGCCAGCCTACACCCTTTTAGCACAAACAGAGAGAAAATGCTAATTTTTCCAAAAAGGTTCAATAACCAGGTTCACACTCAGTATGTGTTTCTGTGGTATCCAAGAATTTTCAAAACAGACCTAGGATCACTGGATCTCTCCTACAGAGATAACGTGATGGAAATTTTCTCTGAAGGGTGAGTCTTGAGGTGACTACTTCTCCAAGGCCACAGCTGGGAGGTCTCACACCAAGGCCACAGAAGTGGAGCCCAGAACCAAAGTCAACTATGAATCTGACTGATTCCCTTTGAGACTGTTGCCAAAAGACCCTGATCATCATGAACAAGCTTCCTGACTCCCTACCAGGCAAAGATGCCGACTCCAGTAAATACCCTATGGTGCTCCAACCAATCACCTAACATCAACCTTCCAGCAGGAATTTTCTTTGTCTTGAAGACACAAAAGTTGTCGACTTTCCTTAGTCTGTAAACAGGTTGGCCTATTGCACTCACTGTACCCACTTTATATCTGTTCTTTGTTCTTAATAAAAACTCACTCCCTTCTGAGAAACTCTATGTCTGAAAATTCTTTCCAGCTCCCACTCAGATTGTTTGAACAAGTCTCCCATCACCAGGGCTGCTTTTCTGGAACACACTCACCATTTGTTTTCCACTCCCTACTCAGAGCACAAAGGCCCTCTCAGCTTGGTCCTTCCCTCTCACATTCCACTTTTCCTGGGCAGGCTGTCTTATGTGTACTGGAGAGGCCTCTGTAGTGTCATGAGGAAGAAACAAGAGGTACCCATGAAGTCTCCCACACCAGCACAGCAACCAGTACACCGAAACTGACCTCTTCACACTAGATATGCCTGGGGGTGTTTCAGGGGAAGTCCTACAACATGTCCTTGTACTCATCTAATCCCAGGACTGTCCACGTGACAGTCATTAAGCTACTCTGTGATGACTGCACAGAGAGGATACTTGTTCACTCTCACCTCCCAGGGACATGGGATTCTTATGGGCAGACACCACTCAGGAAAGTGGGTTCAGCTGGACAGTTATGCAACAGGGCTCAGCATCCGGGAACTGTCCACAAACTTCTCATTGCAGAGCACCCCGAGCCCCTCTGTTGGACAGATCTGATTTTGAGCCCCTCGGAGCAGGATCTGAGGTAACACACAGCAGCTTCTTGACAGGTCTGTGACCCTGGGCTTCACTGTGTGCAGCCTCCTTCCAGCAGGTTTTCCAGAGGCTTCCATTGTACCTGGGCACTGAGCCTGTCTCCACCCACCACCCCTCCTGTCCCTGACACCTGGGTCTCTCTCATTAGAAAAAGCTATTCCTGAAATTCTCTCCCAATTTTGAGCCAGATAAAATGATTTGAAAACAAGTAAGAGCTGCAGCTCCATATCCATCCTTAACCTCAAGATCCACAGGTGTTCTAGAACCTTGACAAGCACAATCAGGCCCATTTTCTAAAATCACAAGCCCATACGGAAAATGATTTGCTAACCTGGCTGTCCTGCCCTTTACACAGGTGTGTGGGTTGAAACCCACTCACACCCACTCAAGTGCTTGCAGCTGTACTTGATGCCGTCTTTTCTGCTTAGACATTACAGAGCCGGTTTGGTGAGCGAGGGTGAGCGGGCATGGCATTTCAGGGGATCTGGTCTGTGTGAGGCTCTGCTGGACGTTCTAAAGGAGGTGCTAGGCTGTCATTTTCTATGGATGGGCTGTGTCTCCTTCTCCTGCTGTTGGAAATTTTTTCAGGCAGAAGTGAGGAAGCATGAAAACAGGCAGTGGGAGGAGTACAGGAGGAGTAACTCAGATAGGAATGTGGAAAGCTTTCAGAAGATCACCCAGGCCAGGACCATCCTGCCTGACCTACAGGGGACAACTCGGTAAGCATGCTGTCACTGGAGGGGTCCAATCATTTTCTCTATCCTGTGAGGTCTTTGCACATATTCAAGTGTTTACCTGGGAAGTGTGGATGAGGTTCAGGAGTGGCTAGCCAGGGGGTCAGCCAGCGTTTACTTAGAGATGACTCTGGTGTTCTCCCAGCTACACACTGAACACCCTTGTTGGGAGGTAAGGGGGTTGGGAGTGTGGAAGGGTTGGTGGCTTCACATGCATACGTCCTGACCACTGACCATTTTCAGAACTGCTCATCCCTGGATCAAGCATCCTAACTTGGTTTTCACCTGTGTAACTAGTGACTTCTGTATTAGCAATATGAACAGTGATAAGAAAATATCCTCAGTCATGACTGAGATGTTACACCACATGTACCAGTGTAAGAACCTGAGGAGGTGTGTGCAGCCAGTACCCCTAGGGACAGGCTTCAGACTTGGCACCTCAACAACTCTGATGTCCAGCTACTGCTTTAGCATTTCTGAGGGCCCAGTGCTGACTCTAAGGTTCTGTAATCCACCTTCCATCTGCCTTTAGTGATATCCACACTTCTAGGATTCTAAAGAGCTGGGTCTGTGTGGCTGCTCTGTGGCTTCTCTAACAAATGATCACAAGCTGGGAGGGTAAAAAAAAAAAAACACAGAAATTTATCCTCCCCCAATCCTGGAGACCAGACACCTGAGATCAACAAGTCACAGGGCTGAGGTCCCTCCAGAGATTTCAGGATAGGGTCCTTCTTGCCTTTTCCAGCTTCAGGGGCTCCAGGGGTCCCTGGGCCTGTTTTCCCCTCCCTCCCATCTCTGCCTCTGCCTTTAAAAGGCTTCTCTTCTGTATTCTCTTTCGTCTCTTTGAAGGACTTTGGCAGTTGGATTGAAAGTCACCCAAACCCTAGATTACCTTACCTTGATATCCTTAGCTACATCTACTAAGACCCTTTTCCCAGATACGGCACTGTTCTGCGGGGACACATCTTTGGTGGCCACCATTCACCTCATACTCTGTGTATCAAATAACCCTCATTTTAGGAGATCATCACAGGCTCATATAGATGGACACGCACATGGAATCTGGATAGAATGAGGCCCTTGGAGTCACCTGGAATGGATGCAGGCCTGGCTTCATCAGGCGAAGGAAATCACAGGGAGAAGAGGGGCATGCCTTATTAAGGCTTCAAAAAGCCCACGTTGGGGTGGAATGTGAGATGCACCCTGGTGGCAGGGAGCTTTGTCAGGGCCTGATGGAGTGGTTAGGCTTGGGCCAGGGCTGCAGATGTCGAAGGGAGTTCGTGTGGGGGTTGGCCATATGCCCTGGAGGAGGAGCTCACAGTCACTGGGGCACAAGGAACTAGGAACCTGGGAGGACTTAGTGCTCCTGAACCTGAAGAGGAAACGCTTAAATTTTACATCACCTCCTACTCCTTCTGCCTCTATAACTCAGCTTCCTCCTTGCAAAGTCTGGTTCATGTAGGTCACGTAGTCTCAGAAAGTGGGGACTTACAATACTTGGAGCTGGAGCTTGCCTCCTTCACCCTTTTCCTGGTCCCTGCAAGCCTGCTTGATCATCCCTGTCCGTGTTAATGCAGATCCGCCTCCCTGATATTCCCTGCTCCAAGTGGAACTCCCCACTCTGCTGGAGCACTTCCAGTGGCTGTGGGTGGCCACTGACAGGACTCTGGCCTCCTGAAGATCCACTGAGGCTTCAGCTACAGGACAGTGTGAGGTTCAGTTCAGGCTGACAGGTCCCACGTGGTTTCAGCTTTGGGACATGGTGGGGTTCAGCACAGGTGGACAGAAGTCTTGCCTCCTCAGAACACACAGGGGCTTCAGTTTTGGGGCGTTGAGGGGTTCGGTTCAGGCTGATGGAGTCTGGTCTCCTCAGGACCCACTTGGGCTTCAGTTTGTGGGTATGGTGGCGTTCAGTTGAGGCTGATGGGAGCCTTGTCCCTCAGGACGCACCTGAGCTTCACTTTTAAGGCATTGTGTAATTCAGTTGAGGCTGACAGGACACTGATATCCTCAGGATACGCTGGGGCTTCAGTTTTGGGACACTGTGGGGTTCAATTGAGTCTGATGGGAGTCTAGTTTCCTCAAGACCTGCAAGGAGGTGGTGCTGCTGAAGGAAAATATGAGGGAAATAGGGAAGAAGCTTTCTGTGTGCAGCTGTTGCTGAAAGTCTGCCTTACCAGAACTCAGGACTAACAGGGCTTGATGTGGAAAGTTATGGGATTTTAGTCAGTTTTTGTCTGTGGTATAAGATGGTGTCCTGTATTGTTCCTTGGTGTGTGGTTTCTATTTTTCCCAGCACGGTTTATTGGGTGGGGGAGAATGTCCTTTCCTGCATGTATGTTCTTAATTCCTTTCTTTTCAATTAATTACCATGTACCTATATGTTTACTTCTGAGCTCTATTGTCTCTGTGCCTATTTCTGTGCCAATTCCACACGTCTTGTGGTGGCTTTAGGTGTATACTCTAGATTGAAGTCAGGGATGGAGATGCCGCCAGCCTATTCTGCTTTCTCAGAGTCCCTTTGGCTCTTCTGGTTCCTTTGTGGTGCCACACAGATGTAAAGACTGCTTTTGTTTCTGTGAAAATTGTCATGGAAATGTTGGCAGTGATTGCATGAATATGTACATTGGTTTGGTTAGCATGGATATTTTAATGACATTTTCACCCATAAACAAGGGATATCTTTTTACTTGTATCCATTCAGTTTCTTTGATCATTGTCTTGTAGTTTTTAGCTTGCAGGTTTTTCAACTCCTTGGTTAGATTTCTAGATTTTTAGCTGGGTGTGAGGGGGCATGAAATTGTAAAAGGGAATATTTTCTTAATTTCTGTTTCCAATAGTTCATTATTAGTATAGGAATTCACAAATGATCTTGCAGTTCTACCGACTTTGGTATTTTTGGCCCTGCAGTTCGACATGTTGGATCTTAGGTCCTTGACAAAGGATCAAACCCGTACCCCATGCAGTCGAAGTGCAGAGTCTAAAACACTGAACTGACAGACAAGTCCATGAATTTGCTTTTTAGTTCTGAAATTTGCATTGGAATAGTGTTATGTGGAAAACTAGAATAAAGACATCTCATAGTTTTAGTTCCATCTGGGGCATCCACAGCACCCAAGGCATGTTGTCTACTAATATGTNCTTCACATCATGTGGCCAAAGTATTGCAGTTTCAGTTTCAGCATTAATCCTCCAATGAATATTCAGGGCTGATTTTCCTTAGGATTGACTGTTTGGATCTCCTTGCAGTCCAAGGGATTCTCAAGAATTTTCTCCAGCACCACAGTTCAAAAGCATCACTTCTTAGGCACTCAGTTTTCCTTGTAGCCCAGCTCTAACATGTATACATGACTACTGGAAAAACCATAGCTTGGAGTACACAGACCTTTGTTGGTAATGTCTCTGCTTTTTAATATGTTGTCTAGGTTGATCATAACTTTTCTTCCCAGGAGCAGGTGTCTTTAAAATTCATGGCTGCAGTTACCATGTGCGGTGATTTTGGAACCCCTGAAAATAAAGTCTGTAACTGTTTCCATTGTTTCCCCATCTATTTGCCATGAAATGGTGGGACCAGATGCCATGATCTTAGTTTTCTGAATACTGAGGTTTTGTTTTTTTTTAATCTTTTTTGAAGAATGATTGATTGATTGATTGAATTTACTTTACAATATTGTATTGGTTTTTCCATACATTGACCTGAATCTGCCATGAGTGTACATGTGTTCCCATCCTGAATCCCCCTCCCATTTCCCTCCCTATCCCATCCGTCTGTGTCACTCCAGTGCACCAGCCCCGAGTATTCTGTATCATGAATCAAACCTGGACTGGCGATTCATTTCACATGTGATATTTTACATGTTTCAATGCCATACTCCCATATCATCCCGCCCTCGCCCTCTCCCAGAGTCCAGAAGACTGTTTAATTCATCTGTGTCTGTTTTTCCTGTCTCACATACAGGATTATAATGACCATCTTTCTAAATTCCATATATATGCATTAGTATACTCTATTTGTGCTTTTCTTTCTAACTTACTTCACTCTGTATAATAGGCTCCAGTTTCATCCAGCTCATTAGAACTGATTCAAATGCATTGGTTTTAATGGCTGAGTAATATTCCATTGTATATATATACCACAGCTTTCTTATCTATTCATCTGCTGATGGACATCTAGGTTTCTTCCATGTCCTGGCTATTATAAACAGTGCTGCAATGAACATTGGGGTACACATGTCTCTTTTGATTCTGGTTTCATGAATATAAGTTTTAAGCCAATATTTTCACTCTCCTTTTTCACTTTCCTCAAGAGTCTCTTCAGTTCTTTGCTTTCTGCATAAGAGTGGTGTCATATGTGTATCTGAGATTATTGATATTTCTTCCGGCAGTCTTGATTCCAGGTTATGCTTCAGCCAGCCCCGGGATTTCACAGGATGTACTCTACATATAAGTTAAATAAGCAGGGTGACAATATACAGCCTTGCCATACTCCATTCCCAATGTGGAACCAGTCTGTTGTTCCATGTCCAGTTCTAACTTTTGCTTCTTGACCTGCATACAGATTTCTCAGGAGGCAGGTGACGTGGTTTGGGATTCCCATCTCTTTAAGAATTTTCCACAGTTTGTGGTCTTCTGCACATTCAAAGGCTTTGCCGTTGTCAATAAAGCAGAAGTAGATGTTTTTCTGGAAGTTTTTTTCTCTTGCTTTTTCAGTGAACCAACGGATTTTGGCAATTTGATCTTTGGCTCCTCTGCCTTTTCTAAATCCAGCTTGAACCTCTGAAAGTTCATGGTTCATGTACTGTTGAAGCCTGGCTTGGAGAATTTTGAGCATTACTTTGGTAACGTGTGAGATGAGTGCAACTGCGTGGTAGTTGCAGCATTCTTTGGCATTGCTTTTCTTTAGGACTGGAATGAAAACTGACCTTTTTAGGTCCTGTGGCTACTTGTGAGTGATATGATCATTACATTTTTATGTTTTTGAGAAAATGCTGGTTCTGCACACATAGGTCATACCGTTTTACATCTCCGCAAGTACAATTGGAGTTCCAATTTCCGTACATTTTCCCCAACATTGTGATTGGTCTTTATTCTTGATTTCCCCCAGGTCCATCCTGAGTGCCTTATTAAGGAGGAATTAATAATACAGGACCCACATTTGAGGAGAAGGGAGTTAGCTTCACATACTTGATGGATAGCTCGGTGTCCACATCAATTATTTAGAATGTTTCTGCATATAGATTTTTATTCAACACTGCTCATAAAACCTATGTTTGTTTGTGTTTTTGTTAACCTATTTGGACGCCTGAAATTTCTTTTAAACTTTTGGGACCTTCCCTGGTCGCTCAGACTGTAAAAGCATCTGCTTGCAATGCAGGAGACCTGGGGTCGATCCCAGGGTGGGGAAAATCCCCTGGAGAAGGAAATGGCAACCCACTCTAGTACTCTAGCTTGGAAAATTTCATGGCTGAAGGAGCCTTATAGGGTATGGTCCATGGGGTCTCAAAGAGTCAGACCCGAATGAGAGACTTCACTTTCACTTTCTTTTGACTATGATCAAGCCAATTAGACTGCTTAGTTTATTCTTGCTTTGTCTATTGAGAACTTTTTCCATGCTCTCCTGAATTTATTTTACAAAATTCAGCTTTCATGGCTCTTCTTTCTCATATTTTAAGATTATGCTTCTTTATAGATTTACTGTCTCATTCCTAGTATCAGCCACATATTTAAAGACTACTTGTTCCTTTATATTAAAGAATGTTAATAAAAATTTTCATGTGAAACTTAATAATCTTAGCAGAAAATGCATGGAAATACATACACATGTATACCAGACTATAAATACACATGGTTGTGAATATTTTTACACGGAGCTAGGTGTTTCTGTATTAGGCTAAAGATAGATTCTAATGATGTCTCCAACCTGATATCTTATGGCACAGATATTACAACCTTCTTTTTTTGTCTGCCTGTAACTTCCCACTCCAGTGATAAGAAACTTGGTTTCCATTACTTGTCATTTATCAAATTCAGTGCTTGCTCCAATCAATGACTGAAATAGTAGTTCAGTCCTCTTAACTACCAACTCCCTGTAGAAAGAACTTACAGAGCTCATTGTTTATGTTTGGTACATATTGCCATTTTATTGCAGATTATATTCATTTCCACAGTTAACTTATGTCAGATAATTTTGTCCTAACACTGAGCGGCAAATTCCTTCCTCTTTTTTAATCTCTTGGCTGTGCTGTGGCATGTGGGATTTTAGGTCCCTGATCAGGAATTGAACCCACCACTTCTGCATTGGCAACGTGGAGTCTTAACCACTGGCCCACCAGAGAAGTCTGAAGCTTTTCATATATTTCTCAATCTGTTAGATTCTTTGTTAAATTCTGCATTCCAGCCTTTGACACTCCATACCGTGAATTAATAAATATTAATTGGTACTAATTTAATTGTTGGGTTCTGAAAACAAAAATCTATGTGCTCACACAAATGCATAGTGGCAGGTATTCATCACTAAAGTATCATGTGAAATATTTCAGCCACATATTCCATAAACTGTTTATCGTGTCTATTTTACCTTTTCTAGAATGTCTTATAAGGTCATACAGTGTGTATCACTTAAGACTGGATTTCTCCATTTCGTAATATAAGTTTTAGATTCATGCTTTTCTTTTTTTTTTAAATAAATGCATTAGTTTTTCATTCCTTTATATGTCTGAATACTATTGTATTGTATTATATGAAACAAAAAATAATTTTCCCTCTACCCTCAGTGTTCTTCATTGAGATGCTCATAATGAAAGGGAGATGGAATGGAGAAAAACAATCAGAAGTCTAATATATGCCATGCATACCTCCTGTATAGTTGAAAGATACCTTGGAAAACTGAGTCACTTCCTGAAATGGTCCAAGACTTTACCTTAAATTCTATCATGAGCTAAGAATGAAAGAAGGAGGTTAGGGGATGGAAGAAGACATTTAAGGGAGATTATTATTATTTTTATTATTATTATTATTATTTTTTAATTTTTCTTAACTTTACAATATTGTATTACTTTTACTATACATCGAGATGGATCCGCCACCAGAATACACGTGTTCCCCATCCTGAACCCTCCTCACTCCCCCCTTCCCACACCATCCCTCCAGATATTAAGAGAAGCACTGTAAACAAAAGTATGGTGGTTATGCAGATTAACATCCAGGTCCATTCCATAGATCTTCTTGATAGTCAAGTCATTTAGTCAAGTCAATTCATTCTTGATATGTAGTCATCCTCCATTTCCTTGTCCAGAGATGGAAGCATCCTTACAAATGGAGATATCC
>SJYM01003601.1:3343-21827 GCA_006410775.1 Tragelaphus imberbis | reverse complement strand
TCACCCTGGAAACAGAGGCCAAGTAAACTAAGGTACAAAGTTTGGTGAGGGGGGGGTCACACTGGATACTGTGGATGTGTAACCCCAACTTCAGGGTCTGAGAGGGGTGTCACCCTGGAATCTATGGATGTGTAACCCCAGGTGGAAGATGGGATTCATATTGGATACTGTGGCCACGTGACTCCAGGTGCAGCACCTGAGACATGAGGTCACACTGGAGACTGTGGACGGGTGAGACCAGGTACGTGAACACAGAGGGTTTACATCCTGGTGAATGTGGATGTGTGAACCTTCTTCGGGGTCTGTGAAGAGTGTCACTCTGGAGAATGTGGAAATCTGATCCCAGGGTTCCTCTAGAGTTGCAGTGGGGAACATGGGGTTCTTGTGTTGTATCAGAGGACTCAAAGCTCCCCTATACTTGCAGTTGGAGATCAGTGTTCCTCTCCAATTGTGGCATGGAACTCAGGGTTCCACTCAAGGCATGGTGAGGAACTTGTGTTCCTCTTGAGTTGATAAGTTACCCAGTGTTCTTCTTGACTTGTGGTGGGGCCTCCTCTCGAGTTTCCTTGGGGTAATTCATTTCTAGCAAGGATGTACAGGGCGGCTCCTTTCTTGTCGCAATCTGCGTGTGGCTACTCAATAGATTTGGCTTGGGATTTCTCTAGTTGTGTTCAGGGTCAACTCTGTAGTTGTGGGGTGTTTGATTTTCTCTAGTTGTGGTGATCAAGCTCCTCTCTGGTTGCAGTGTGAGATTCGTTTCTATTAGCAGCAGAGGGGCTCCTCTCAATGTGTGATGTCTATTGGGTTCCTCTCAAGTTGTAGGAAAATGTCCTCTCTGGTTGGATTGTGTGGGGCTCCATGGGGAAGAGCCTCTATTTTTGGCAATAGCGGTTCCTCACTAACATTAGGGGGATTGCTTCTTTCTAGTTGTGAAGGATGCCACTCAACTAACTTCAAGTAGCTCGTCTCTATTTGTGGAAGAGAGTCTTCTCTCTAGGTGTGATGTCCTGGGGAAATCCACTCTAGTTTTTCTGAGGGAATCTTCTTCCCTTTTATCTGGGAGCCCCAGTTTCATTATGACTAGAGGCCCCTTTTCTTGTTATTTCCTAGGGCTCCTGTCAAATTGCAGCAGGGAACTCGGTGTGCCGCTTGTTACAGCAGGTGACTCAGGCTACCTTTAGAGTTTTGGTGGAGCCTCCTCTCCAGCTGCAGTGTGGAAGATCCTCTCAAGTAGCTCTGTGCAGGCTACCTCTGTCTACCTGCATTGTGTGGTAGGCTACTCTCTAGTTGAGGCATGGGGTGCCACTGTAGTTGCAGTGGGGGTCCACTCTATTTGTGGTAGGTTGGCTCCTCTCTACTTGTCATTTGCAGACACCTCTCTAGTTGTGTCGGGGGGGGGGTGCTCCTCTTTACTTGTGGCAGTCCAGCTTCTCTCTAGTTGTGGTAGAGTGCTCTCTTCAAACTGTGATGCGGATGGCTATTGTCTCTGTGTGACGTGAAAGGGAACTTTTCCTAGCTTTAATGTGTAGGAGGCTACTCTCTAGTTATGACAATGGGAGGCCTCTTTTGTTGTAACATGGTGCGCTGTACTCTACTTGTTGAAGGAGGTTTCTGTCTAATTGTGATAGATGGGTATGCTATCTAATGGCAATGTTAAGTGGGGGGGATATCTCTACTTGTGGCAGGGGTCTCTTCTCTAGCTGCAGTGTTGGCCTCCTCTTTCATTGTGATACGTGTGGGAATCCCACTCTAGTTGTGATGTATACGGGCACTTTTTGCTAATTGTGATGAGTGGGGCACACTCATATCGACCTGTGGGGGTGTGTCCACTCTAGTTGTGGCAGTGTTTCTCCACTCTAAATGCGATGTAAGGGAGGGCGGGGCACCTCTCTAGTTTTGGCGGTGTGCTCCTCTAGCTGCGCCTGAGGGTCAACTATCTAGTTGTGGCATGTATTCAACTCTCCAGTTTTGGCAGTTGGACTTCTCTCTAGTTGTGATGTCCCGGGATGCTCCTCCCTAAGTGTGTTGTGCCTGGGGAAGTCCTCTTCATCTGTGCAGTGGGAATTCCTGTCTTGTTGCATCAAGCTGTGCAGCGCTTCTCTAGATGCAGTTTTCTGGCTCAACTCTATTTGTGGTTTGGTGGGCTACTCTCTAGTAGTGGTGTAGAGCCTCCTCTCTAGATGAGATGTACGAAATTGCTCCTCCCCAGTAGCGGGATGCAGGGCCTCTTTCTTCATGCAGTGTCATGGTGGGCTCCTTTATCGTTCAGTGTGTGGTCTTCTCTCTATTTGTGATGGAGGACGCCTCTTGAGTTTCATCGGGATACTTGGTATTCCTGTCGAGGTGAGGTGGGGCCTCCACTCGAGTTTTAGTGAGTTAGCTCCTCTCTAGTAGCATTTTGCAGGGTGGCTTCTGTTTAGTTGTGATGTGTAGGTGGCTAAACTCCCTGAGGCATGGGTCTTCCCTCTAACTGGTGTGGGGACCAACTCTTAGTTTTGTTGGCTCGACTTCTCTCTAGTTGTGGTGTGCAGTCTCCTCTCAAGTTGTGTTAGAGATCTCTTCTCTATTTATGGTGTTCTGGGGAAACCTCTAGAGCTGCAGTAGAATGTTTCTCTCGAATGGGGAAGGGAGTTTCCTCTCTGGTAGCGATGTGCACAGGCACTATTTCTAGGTGTGATATTTGCGAGCCTACTCTCTAATTTTTGCAAGGCCCCTCCTCTTTTGTTGTGGCATGGGAGACTCCTCTCTAGTTGTGAAAGAAGGCTTCTGTGCAATTGTGATGTGTGGGAATGCTCCTTTCAAGTGGCAATGTTCAAGGGGCTGCTCTCTATTTGTGACATGGGGTCTCTTCTCTAGATATGGCGAGTCGGCTACTCTCTGACAGTGGTAGGGGTGTGTACTCAACTTGCAGCCAAGAATTGTATCTATTGGCAGTGAAGAGGACCCTCTCTAGGTGGAATGTCCAGGGTTTCCTCTTCTGTTGTGGTGGTGGGACACTCTCCAGTTTTGGCAGGTGAAATCTTCTAGCATTGTGGCAATGGGCTTCTCTTGAGCTGTGGTATAAGGCTCCTCTCAAGTTCAGGAGGGGACTCAGGGCTCCTCTCTAGTTGGGGTGGTAATTCCTCCAAGGGTTATATGGGGGAGTTTGTTCTCTCTACTTGTGGCATTGGGGATTCCTCACTAGTTTTCATGGGTTTCCTCCACTCTAGTTGTGACATGCTCATCTCAAATTATTTCAGGTGTTTCCTCTATTCACAGCAGAGGGGCTTCTCCCTAGGTGCAATATGCTGAAGGGCTCCTATTTAATTTTGGAAGGGGAATCCTCCCAAGTTTTGGCAGGCGGTCTCCTAGCTTTGTCCTTGGGGGCTCCTTCATTGTGATGGCACACGGCTCTTCTAGAGATACAGTGGGGGACTTGGGGTTCCTTTCATGTTGGGACTGGTGATTTGGGATTCATTTAGAGTTGTGGTGATGCCTCCTAGTGAGCTGCTTGGGTCAGCTCCTCTCTAGTAGAAATTAGCAGGCTGCCTCCTGTCTACTTGTGATGTGCAGAAGGCTACTATAATAGTTACAGCATGGGACTGCACTCTAGTTGTCGTGGGGTCAACTGACGTTTTTGTTTCCACTCCTCACTAGTTGTGGTTTGGACTCCTCTCTAGCTGTGGTTTACAGATTACTCTCTAGTTGTGGCAGGGTAGGACTCCTCTTTAGTTGTGGTATGAAGCTCCCTCTTTTGTTGTTGTATAGTTCTCTCAAATTGTGGCGGTGGTGGCTCCTGTTAGGAATCCTCTCGAGTTACCTCAGTGCTTGGGACTCATCTCGATTTGTGATGGGGAACTCGGTGTTCCTCCCAAGTCGTAGCAGGGGAGTTGGACCTCTTCTCCAGTTGAGGTGGGTAGTTCAGGGTTCCTCTTGGATTTAGCAAGAAACTCAAGATTTCTCTTGAGTTGTGATGGGAAAACTCAGGGTTCATCTCGAGTTACAACAGGGGAGTCAGGTCTCCTCTCGAGTTGAGGCGAGGAACTTGGGTTTCCTCTCGAGTTGCATCAGGGGAGTTAGGCCTCCTCTCAAGTTGTGATGGGGAACTCAGGGTTCCTCTCTAGTTGCCAAAGAGGACTTGGGTTTCCAATCGAGTTATAGCTGGTAACACTGGGTAGCTCTCAAGTTGCAGCATGAATCTTGGGATTCCTTTAGAGTTACAGTAGGGTACTCAGAGCTCCTCCCTAGTTGCTGCAAGAACTCAGGATTCCTCTTGATTTGCAGTGCAGGACTCTTGGTTCCACTTCAGCCGTGGCAGGGAACACAGTTTTCTTCTCAATTTGGGGGGCTACACATGGTTCCTCTCATTATGTGCTGGGACCTCCTCTCGTGATGTCTTGGGGATACTGGTCTCTAGTAGGGATGTGTAGGTTGACTTCTCTGTTGTTCCAATGTGCGGGAGACTACTCACTAGTTTTGGCACGGAACTTCCCTCCAGATATGTTTTGGCTCAACTCTATAGCTGTGGTGGGTTCAATTATCTCTAGTTGTGGTCTGCAAGCTCCTGTCCAGTTGCGTTGTGAGGGTCATCTCTATTAGCAGCAGAAGAGTTCCTCTCTATGTGTGATACCAAGCAGGCTCCTATCAAATTGTAGTGGAGGGCTCCTCTAGAGTTGTGAGGCTGTTTCCTTTTTGATTGGGGTGTTGGTGGTTCCATGGGAAGAGTCCTTTCTACTTTTGGCAATAGAGGTTCCTAATATTTGTGGGTTTTCTTTTTTCTAGTTGTGAGTGATTCCATTCAATTTAATTCAGGGAACTTATTTGTATTTGCTTCAGAGGGTCTTCTCTCTAGGTGTGATGTCCTCAGGGATTCCACTCTATTTCTGCCTGGGAAATCCACTACAGGTTTGCCAGGGGAGCTCCTCTGCCATTTGCCCAGGTTATGCTTTCTTGATATACAGCATAGTGTTCCTGTCAGATTGCAGTGGGGAACTTTACATTTCTCTTGAGGTTCTGGAGGGCACTCGGGGTTCATTTAAGTTGTGGTGGAGCCTCCTCTTGGATTGCACTAGGGCAGATACTCTAGAAGTGCTGTGCAGCCTGGCTGCTGTCTTGTTGCAATTTGTGGGACTCTACTCTCTAGTTGCGGCATGGGGCTCCACTCCAGTTGCAGTGGGGATCCACACTTTATTTGTGGTGTGTCAGCTCGTCTCTAGTTGTCGTTTGCAGACTCCTCTCTAGGTTTTGCAGGGGGGCTAATCCTCTCTGGTTGTGGCAGGGGGAGTCCTCCTTAGTTGTGTAGTTGGGCTCCTCTCTAGTTGTGGTAAAGTTTTTTTTTTTTTTCCTAGTTTCAGTGTTCTGGGGCCTACTACCTAGTTGTGGTAGTGGGTGTTTTCTTTAGTTGTGGCATGGGGGGGTCCTTTCTACTCGTGGCAAGTGGCTTCTGCTAATTGTGATGTGTGGGTATGCCCTTCTCTAATGGTGATGTTGAGGGGGGCTTATCTCTAGTTGTGACACGAGTCTCCTCTTTAGTTGCAAAGTTGGCCTCTTTTTCATTTTGATCTATGTGGGAGTTCCACTGTAGTTTTGATGTGCATGGAAACTTTTATCTAATTGTGATAGTTTTGGCACGCTCCTATGTATCTGTGCAAGGCATATTCACTAATTATGACAGTGGTGCTCCACTCTTTAAACACTCCACAGTGGTGCATTTTAAGGCGGGGGTGGCACATCTGTAGTTTCAGCAATATGCTCCTTATGCCTGAATGTCAGCTATCTAGTTGTAGCATGTATTCAACTCTCTAGTTTTGTCAATTGGGCTTCACTTTAGTGGTTAAGTCCTGCAGTGCTCTTCCCTAGTTGTACTCTTCCTGGGGTTTTCCTCTCTAATTGTGAAGTGGGAATTCCTATTTTGTTGCATTATGCTGTGCTGCTCCTCTCTAGGTGCAGTTTGCTGCCTCATCTCTATTTGTGGTTTGAGTGGCTACTCTCTGGTATTGAAATGGATCCTCCTATCTAGATGTGTGTGCAAGACTGCTTCTCCCTAGGGGCGGGTGTGGGGCCTCCTTTCTACATACAGTGTCCGATTTGGCTCCTCTCTTGTTGCAGTGTGTGGGCTCCTCCCACGTTGTGGTGGGGGACTCCAATCGAGTTGCCCTGGGAGACTTATTGTTCCTCTCATGTTGAGGTAGGGCCTCCACTCTAGTTTTCTTTTTTGGGGAGGAGGGGTGGCTCCTCTCTAGTAGCATTGTGCAGGGTTGCTTCTGTTTAATTTCGATGTGTGAGTGGCTAAACTACCTGTGGCATGGAGCTCCTCTCTAGTTGGTTTGGGGGGTCAACACTTAGTTGTTTTGGGTGTGCTCCTCTATGGTTGTGGTGTTCAGGCTCCTCTTGAGTTGTGTTAAGGGAGGTCTTACCTAGTTGTAGTGTTTTTTTGGGGGGGAGCACCTCTAGAGTTGTGGTGGAGTGTTCCTCTTGAATTGTCATGGGTGTTTGCTCTTTGGGTGTGATGTGCGCAGGCACTCTTTCCAGGTGCAATATCTGCAAGCCTACTCTCTAATTTTGGCATGTCCCCTCCTCTTTAGTGGTGGTGTCTGTGCCTCCTCTCTTGTTTTGGCAGGAGACTTCTGTCTAATTGCATTGTGCTGAAATGCTCCTCTCAAGTGTTGATGCTCAGTGAGCTTCTCTCTATTTGTAGCATGTGGTCTACTTGCTAGTTTTGACTAGTTTTGTCCTCTCTGACATTTGTAGGGGCATCGACCCGACTTGCAGGAGTGGGTTCGTCTCTTTTTTTTCTGTGGAAGTGACCCTCTATAGGTGCAATGTCAGAGGTCTACTTTCTAGCTGTGGTAAGGGTCATACTCTCCAGTTTTGGTGGATGGGCTCCTCCCTTGTTGTGGCCATTGGCTTCTCTCTCATTGTGGCATAGGCCTCCTCTCAAATTCCGAAGGGTTTTTGGGCTCCTCTCTTATTGCAGAGTACCTCATCTGGGGGCTATCTGTAGGGTGGGTGTTCACTCTACTTGGTGTTTAGGGGCTTCTTACTGTTTTTCATGGGGTTGTGACTCCACTCTAGTTGTGACAGGCTTCTCTTGAGTTACTTCAGTGTCTTCATCATTGTTGGCAGCACAGGGGATCCTCTCTAGGTGCAATGTGCCAGAGGGCTCCTCTCTAGTTTTGGCAGGGAATTTTTCTCCAGTTTCGGTGGGGTGTCCTAGTTTCATCGCTGGGGGCTCCTTCCTTGTGAAGGTAACGGATTCCACTCGAGTTGTGATGAAGGACTTGTTGTTCCTCTCAAGTTGTGACAGGTGATTCGGGGTTCCTTTAGAGTTGTGCAGGTGCGTACTCTTGAGCTGTATGGAGCAGCTCCTCTCTAGTAGCAATTAGCAGGCTGGTTCCTGTCTAGTTGTGATGTGTGGTATGCTACTGTATAGTTATAGCATAGGATTCCACTCTAGTTGCAGTGGGGGTCAACTGACAGTTTTGTTTCTGTTCCCCTCTAATTGTGGTTTGCATATTTGTCTACAGTTGTGGTGGGGTTGGAGGCTCCTCTTTAGTTGTGGTATGGGTACTCCTCTTTGGATATTATAACATACTCCTCTTGGACTGTGGTGAGGGTGCTTCTTCTCTGGTTGTTATGTGAAAGGGCACTTTTTCCAGTTGTGGGGTGAAGGAATATACTCTCTAATTGTAGCAAGGTACATCATCTTTCCTTGTGGTGTGTTGACCTCTTCTCTACTCATAGCAGGGAGGGTATGTTTAGCTGTGATGTGTTGGTGTGCTTCTCTCTAGTGTCAATAATCAGCGGGGCTACTGTCTAGTTCCCATGCGGTTCTCTCGTCTAGTTGTGGTGTGGGGCTCCTCACTTATTATGATCTGAGGGAAAGGTCCTTTCTAGGTGCGGCGGCCTTTTCTCTAGTTGTGTTGTGTAGGCTCCTGTCTTGTTGTGGAAGGGTGCTGCTTTATAGTTGTGACAGGGGGCTCTGAGCTAGCTTCAGGGTGCACGAGGCTCTCAACTTGTGGCTGGGGCTCCTCTCCAGTTGTTGCATAATTCACCTCTTGAGTTGCTGCAGGAGGCACCTCTCGAGGTTTGGTGGGTGGCTCATCTGAAATTGGAGATAGAAATGGAAACCAACTCCAGTATTCATGCCTGGAAAATCCCATGGATGGAGGGGCTTGGTAGGCTACAGTTCATGGGGTTGCAAAAAGTCACACTACTGAGCAAATTCACTTTAATTTTTTGTCACAGGCCCCCAGTGACTAAGATGATAAAGAATCTTCCTGGGATACAAGAGACCTGGGTTTCTTCCCTGGTTCAGGAAGATCCTCTGGAGAAGGGCATGACAAACCACACTGGCATTCTTGCCTGTAGAATCCCATGGACAGAAAAGTCTGGCTAGCTACACAGTCCATGGGGTCACAAAGAGTCAGAAATGACTGAGCAACTAACACACAATCATCTGTAATTGTGGTGGGGGACTCCTTTCTAGCTGTGACATGCCGCATTCTTTCTAGTTGTATTTTGCTGATGAGCTCCACTTAAGTTTCCGGAGGAAGCTCTTCTCCAGGTGTGATGGTGGAGTAATCTATGGCTTTAATATGGGGGCCTCTTTCTAGCTATAGTGTGCAAGGTCCTCTGTAGTTGTAATGAGGTACTCTTCTTTTGTTGTGATGTCTGTGGGGATTCCTCTCTCACTGCAATGTGTAGAGGGTCTCCTCACTACTTGTGTAGTGATGCTTGTCTCTCGTTGCAGTGAACGGGCTCCTCTCTAGATGTGATGTCTGGAGGGCTCCTCTTCCGTTGTGGATAGGGATTTCTCTAGTGTTGGGTGGAAGTTGTCCTCTACAATTTTCCCAGCGTACTCGGAACTCCTCTTGATATGTGGTTGTACCTCCTCTAAAGTTTGTCATGTGGAGAGCTACGTGGCAAGGGGTCTTCTCTAATTTTGCACTACGGGTTCCTCACTCATTTTGGTAGGGTTGACTGCCTCTAGTTGTGACAAATGGTCAACTTTCTAGTTGTGGGGAGGGAGCTTCTCTCCAGTTGCGTTTGTGGGGGACTTTTCCTCAATAGTGTTGGTTTGTCTGGGATCTTCTCCACGTGTAGAATGCAGGCTCCTCTGAAGTTTCAGCAGGAGGCATATCTATTGTTGTTATTGTGGGCTGTACTCTAAGTCTAAATTCAGGTGCTTCTGTTTAGTTGTGGGGGACTTCTCTCTAGTTGTGTTGTGTTGTGTTATCTCTAGTGGTGGAAGGGTGCAACTTCCTTATTGTGACAAAGGACTCCAAGATAGTTGTGTTGTTCATGGGGGTCTCTAGTTGTAGTGGGGTCATCTCTCTATTTGTGGTCATGGGCTCCTTCTTATTTGTCTCAGGAGACACATATAATTTTGCTGTGGGGGCTCGAGGCTCCTCTAAAAGGAGGCAGAGGATCCTGTCAAGATGAAGTAGGGGGCTTCTCTGGAATTTCTTTGGTGACCTCCTCTCTAACTGTGGCTGGGGACTCCACTTTACCTGTGGCATGGGGGTTTCTTTCTAGTTGTGATGTGTTGGTGAGCTCCTCCTGAGTATCAGTGGGGGTTCTTCTGTAGTTCTGGTGGGTGATTAGCTGCACTGTGGCTGCTCCCTTCTTCTCTGGTGTGCTGGTGGGCTACTCTCTAGATGTGATGTGCGTGCTTCTTTCTAGTTATGGTGAGGGTCTCTTTAGTTGCAATATCTGAGGGGAGTCCTCCCTCATTTCAATTTTAAAAGGCTTCCTTTCTTGTGGTGGGGAAGCTCATCAATATTTGCCACAGTCTGACTCCACTCTAGGTATGATGTGTGGGGATATCGTCTCCGATTGTGTCCAGTGGCTTTTATCAAGTGGCAGTGGAGTGCTTTTCTTGAGTTGTGGCCATTTACTCAGAGCTCTTCCAGAGTTGCAGTATTCCTTCCTCTTTGGTTGTGATAGGGGGCTTTTCAGGTGGCTCTGCTCTTCTTTTGACAAAAGGTGTTCCTCACAAATTTTAGCATGGTTACTCCTCTCTACTTCTGAGGGCCTCCTTTCGATTTACTTCAGGGTCTCTCCTCTATTTGCAGCAGAGGGGAGGTGCGTGATTCTCTACGTGTGATGTCTTCTTAAACTCCTCTCTACTTGTGGTTGAAACCTCTCCAGTTTTGGAGATATGCTCCGTCATTGTGACCAGTGACTCCTCTCGTGTTGCAGCAAAGAACTCTTTGTTACCTCTCTAGTTTCCTTGACAGTGGAGTTTCTCAATTATTGCAATATGCAGGGGAATCTATACGTAATGCGGTGTACAGACTTCTCTCTCATTTTGCCATGTGGCCAAAGCTAGCTGTGGCCAGGGGCTCTCTCTAGTTGCACTATTCTAGGGGTTTTTCTCTAGTTGTGGTGTGGTGGCTCTTTCACGTTGTTGCAGGCATTACTCTAGTTGCTGTGAGCAAGGTAACACTCTCTAGTTGAGGTGGGATAATCCAATTTAGATTGACCCAGAAGCCTCCTCTCTAGTTGCAGTGGATGTCAACACTCTATTTGTGGTGGGTGGTCTAGTCTCTAGTTGTGGTGGGCTTCCCCTCTCTAATTGCATTGTGTACGGGTTTTCCTTAACAGTTGCTATGTGTCGTGGGGCTCTTCTCCAATTCTGATACATGGGCGCCTCTCTGGTGTGGTGAGCTGCAGTTCTCTAATTGTACCTTCTGTGGTTCTTCCTTCTTGTGATATGTGCCTGGGTTCCTCTTGTGGTGGTGTGGTGCTCCTCTCTAGTCATGCTGAGGTCTTATCTTGATTTGCAATGGGAGCTCCTCTTGAGTTGAGTCAGTGGATTCAGAGCCGCTCTTGAGTTCTGGTGGTGGCACCTCTCAAGTTGCACCAGGGGATTTGGGGTCCTTTCGAGTTGTGTTGGGAAACTAAGGTTCCCCTGGAGTTGCAGCAGTAGGCCCGGTCTCCTGTCGAGTTGTAGCAGGTACTTGATTTTCCTCTGGATTACAGTGCACAACTCAGATTTCCTCTTAAGTTTCCATGAAATGCTCCTCTTGGTTTGAGGCAGGGGACTCAGAGCTTCTCTCATATTGTGGTGATGCTTCCTCTTGAGTTTTGGTGTGATGTCTCCATGGAGGGGGGAGTCTTGTCTACTTTTGGCACTGAGGTCTCCTTACTAGTTTATTGTGGGATTGATACTCTCTAATTTTGAGTGGCTCCTCTTGAGTTACTTCATCGGCTCATCTCTATTTGCTACAGAGTATCCCCTATAAGTTGGGATGTCCCAGGGGCTGCTCTCTAGTTGTGGTGAGGGCATCCTCTCCAGCTCTGCTGTTGGAGTGCCTCTGACTTTGCTGCTGGGAGCTCCCCTCGTTATACAGTATAGGGCTCCTCTTGAATTGAGGCAGATTCTCTCAGTTCCTCTTGAGTTGTGGTTGTGGTCTTGGGAATCCTCTCAAGTTGCATTGGGGGGCTAGGATCTAGTGTCAGTTTGTGATGGGAAACTCAAGGTTCTTCTCGAGTTGCAGGAAGGGAGTCGGTCCTCCTCTCGAGTTGAGGTAGAGAACTCAGGGTTCCTCTCGAGTTACAACAGGGGACTATGGCCCACTAGAATTGCAGCTGAAAACTCAGAGTTCCTCTCCAGTTGCAGCATAAAATTCAAGCTTCCTATCAAGTTGCAACAGGGGACCTGGGGCTCTACTCAAGTTGTGGCTAGGAAGTCGGGGTACCTCTTTAGTTGCAGAAGGTGACTCAGAACTCCTCCCGAGTTTCAGTGGGATCTCAGGATTCCTCTCGAGTTTCAGCGCGAGAATCAGTGTTCCACTCAAGCTGTGGCAGGAAATTCAGGGTTCTTCTTCATTTGGGGTTTACTCAGTGTTTCTCTCATGTTGCACTGGGGCCTCCCCTCAAGTTTTATTGCTGTGACTCGTCTCTAACAGGAATGTACAAGGTGGCTGTTGCAATGTGTGGATGGCTACTCACTAGTTTGGCATGGGTTTTTTTCTCTAGTTTGGGTCAGATTCATTTCTGTAGCTGGGTGGCTTTGATTCTCTCTAGGTGTGGTGTGCAAGCACCTCTCTAGTTGTGGTTGGGTCCTCATTTCTACCTGTGGCATGGGTGTTTCTTTCTCGTTGTGGTGTGCTGTGGACTCCTCTGTAGGTGTGATTGAGGATTATCTCTAGCAGTTGTGTGGCTTCTCCTTTCTAGTTGTGGTGTGTTTATGGGCTAACCTCTAGTTGTGGTATGTGTGCTCCTTTCCAGTCATGGTGAGGGGGTCATTTGCTGCAATACTTGTCGGAAGTCCTCTCTCATTGTAATGTACAGGCACCTCCTTTTTGGTTGTGGTGGAGGGGTTCATCCATATGTTCTGAAGAGTGGCTGCTCTCTTTTTATGATGTCCATGTACATCCTCTCACGTTGTGGCCAATGGCGTCTCTCAAGTAGTTCAGCCTTCTTTTCTTGAGTTGTGGCAGCATATCCAGGGCTCATCTCGAGTTTCAGTAGTCCCACCTCTTAGGTTGTGATGGGGTCTCTGCAAAGTGGTTCTGCTCTTCTTTTGATACAATATTCCTCCAAAGTTTTAGTATTGTTACTCCTCTCTACTTGTGAGGACCTCCTCTTGGGTTACTTCTGGAGGATTATCTCTATCTGGGATGCTTTGGTGGACTTTTCTATACTTCTGGAGGGAGAAACCTCTCCAAGTTTGGTGGAGGACCCCTCTATCATTGTGACCAGCGTCATGTATCATGTTTCAGGGAAGGACTTGGTGGTACCTCTCTAGTTGCATTGGGCAGTGGTGTTTCTTAGTCATTGTGGTATGCAAGAAATTCTTTACATAAGGAGTATGTAGGCTTCTCTCATTGTGGCTTGTGGTAAACACACTAGCTGTGGCCAGGAGTTCTAGTTGCACTCTACTAGGGGTTTCTCTCCAGATGTGGTGTGCTGCTCCTTTGAGTTGTTGCAATCATCAATCTAGTTGCTGTGGGCAAGGTGCTACTCTCTAGTTGAGGTGGGATATCCAATATACTTTTGCCCAGAAGACTGCTCTCTAGTTCCAGTGCGGGTCAACTCTCTAGTTGTGGTTCTTGGTTAAGTCTCTTCTTGTGATGGGAATCTCCTCTCTATTTTCATTGGGCCGAGTTTTTCCTGAATAGCTGCAATGTGAGGTGGGTCTCTTCTCCAGATGTGATGTATGAGAGCTTCTCTAATTGTGGTGAGCTGCACTTCTCTAATTGTGTTGTGGGTGGTCCTCTCTTGTAATGATGTGTGCCTGGACTCCTCTCTAGTTGTGCTGAGATCTTAGCTCAATTTGCTGTGAGAGTTACGATGGGGAACTCAGGGAGCCTCTCGTGGTGCCCCAGGGAAGTCCAATCTCCATTCTAGTTGCGAGGGGGAGGTGGGGATTGCTCTCGTGTCACTGGAGGGCAAGTAGACCCCATCTAGGATTGTGTCCAGAAATTCCATGTTCCTCTCCATTGGCGACAGGTATCTCGGAATTGCTTTCAAGGTTCACCCTGGAAGTCAGGCCTCATCTTGAGTTGAAGTAAAGAACTCCGCTCTCCTCTCCAGCAGGGATGGGTATTTCTTGGATCGCATTGAGTGGCCTAAAGGGAGTCAAGCCCCCTCTGAAGTTCTGAGAAAGGATACGGGATTGCTCTCTAGGCCCTGCCTCATATTGCGATGACGCGGGAATCTCCTCTTGTTTCTCGAGTTCCGGTGCAACGTGGGGGGTTTCCCTCCAGTTAGGACAGGGAATTCGGGGAACCTTTTTTGTGGCCCCAGGTATGTCCAGTCTCCATTCAAGTTGCGAGGGGGAGCACGGCATTGCTCTTGAGTCATAGCAGGGGAATCAGGTGTCAAGACGCCTTGAAGGGGGAATCTCGAGGTCTTTCTCGAGTTGTGGCAGGAAACCCTGGGTTCCCTCAACTTGTGACGGTGACCTCAGGGAGCTTCTCATGGTGCCAATGGGATGTCAGGAATACTGTGAAGTTGGGAGGGGCCACTCGAGACTCCATTGAGTTCGGTGTAATGGAAGAGGGCCTCCTCTCAAGTTGAGGCTGGAATCCCAGGGTTCCTCTCCTGTTCTGACATAAGTCTCGGGTTGTGTATGCCGTTTCAAACAGGGAGTCAGGTCTCGACTTGTGTGGAGGCATGGAACTCTGCTTTCCTCTCGAGTTGTCAAAGATGTTAAAGGCCTCCATGTGAGTTGAACTTGGAATCTGGCCCTCTTTTCCAATTAGTAACTGGGGAATCAGAACTCCCTTCTTGTTGTGAATGGATTCTCGGTTGACATTGAAATCTGTACAAAGGAATCCAGCCTTATCTCGAGTGGATGGGGAAATACGTGACTTTCGAACTGTGAGAAGTCCCCCATGTTCCCCTCCAGTGTCAAGAGGATACAAGCCTCTTCTAGATGTGTGACAGGGATGTCGGCATTCCTTTCCAGGAGAAGCAGGGCAATCGACCCTCATCTCGATTTAAGAAGAGGAAAATAGGGCTTGTCTTTATTGTGGCTGAAGACTCAGCATTCCTCTTGAGTGCGCCGCGTATCTGGGAAAACTTCTGAAGTTTCATAAAGCTTTCAAAATACCCTTTTGAGTTCAAAGAGGGAAGGTGGGCTTTCTTTAGAGACGCTGCAGCATAAAAGGGCCTCCTCAAGCGTGCAGGAGAGAATTTCATGGTTTGCGAGGAGTTGTGGCGGGAAGCTTAGGGTTCCTCTCGAGTTGGTGTCCACCTGGGGGACCCGCTCTTGTCTCCTCAGGAAGTCAGATCTCCTTTGGGGTTGCTCGGGGCACCTCGGGATTCTTCGCGCATCGCTGTAGGGATGAATATGGCCTCATCTCAAGTTGAGGCGGGAACTTCAGTGTTCCTCTGCATTTTTGACATCGATCTCGGGGTCTGTGCAGAGTTGGACCAGGGGAGTCCTGCCTCTCTTGTGTTGAGGCAGGGAACTCCGCTTGCCTCTCGAGTTGTTCTTGGGGCATCAGGCCACTTGTTGAGTTGTATTTGGAACCTACGGGTTTTTCCGGAGGATGCAACTGGGGTGTCAGTGCCCCTTCGTGTTGTGGCTTCATCCTTGGGATTACATTCGAAGAGGTGCCCAGACATCGGGTCTTACCTTGAGTGGACTAGGAAATCGATGTCTTTCAGAATGTGGTATGAGCCACGTGGCTTCCTCCCGGGTTTTGATGTGAGACTGTCCTCCTCCTGAGGTGCAACATGAAGGCCGGGATCCCTTTCCAGACAAAGCAGGGGAATCGACCCTCATGTCGAGATAAAGAGGGGAGGAGGGGGTCATATTAATTTGTGCTGGGAAACTCGGTGTTTCTCTCGAGTAAGACTGGTATCTTGGGGAACTTTTCGAGTCTCATCAAGGGTGTCAAGTATCGTTTCGACTTTAAAGAGGGATTGTGGTATTTCACTCAAGACACTGTAGTGGAAAAGGGCCTCATCTGGCGATGATGAGGGAATCTCCTGGTTTTTCTCCAGCTGTGGCGGGATTCTCGAGTTATGACGGGGAACTCAGGCAGCCTCTCTTGGTGCCTCAGGAAAGTCCCATCTCCATGCGAGTTGTGAGGGGGAGCTGGGGATTGCACTCGTGTCACTGCAAGACAAATAGACTTCTTCTAGGCTTGTGTCCAGAAATTCCGTGTTCCTCTAAGGTGGTGACAGGGATCTCAGGGCTGCATTCAAGGTTCACCTTGGGAGTCAGGCCTTGTCTCAAGTAGAAGCAAAAACTCCGCTCTCCTCTCAAGTTATGACAGGTATCTCTTGGAGCCCATTGAGTGGCATAAAGTGATTCAAACCTTCTGTGGAGTTTAGAGACGGGACTCTGGATTGCTTCCTAGGTCCTGCAGGAAATGAAGGGCCTCATCTCGCAATGACGGAGGAATCTCGTGGTTTTTCTTGAGCTGCAGCGTGACGTGTGGGGTTTCTCTTAAGTAATGATGGAGAATTCAGGGAGACTCTTTTGTGGCACCAAGGAAGTCCATTCTCCACTTGAATTGCGAGGGGAGCACAGCATGGCTCTCGAGTCATGGCAGGGAAATCAGGACACAAGAAGCATTTAAGGGGAAAATCGAGGTCTTTCTTTAGTTGTGGCAGGAAAGCCTGGGTTCCCTGACTTGTGATGGTGACTTCAGGGAGCTTCTCATGGTGCCACCGGGAAGTCAGGAATACTGTGAATTTGGGAGGGGCCTCTCAGGACTCCACTGTGGTCAGTGCAATGGAAGAGGGCCTCATCTCAAGTGGGGGCAGGAACCCCAGGGTTCCTCTCCTGTTCTGACGTGGGTCTCAGGTTGTGTATGCCATTTCAAACATGGAGTCAGGTCTCAACTTGTGTGGAGGCATGAAATTCTGCTTTCCTCTCGAGTTGTCAAAGGGGTTTCAGGCCTCCAGGTGACTTGAATTTGGGACCTGGGACTTTTTTCAGTTAGCAACTGGGGCATCAGAAATCCCTTCATGTTGTGAGTTGTTTCTCAGTGGGCATCCGAATCTGTGCAAGGGAATCAGGCCTGATCTCGAGTGGATGGGGAAATATGCGGCTTTCGAATTGTGACAAGACCCCCAGCTTCCCCTCCAGTTTCAAGTGGATACCAGTATCCTCTCGAGGTGTGAATGGGACGTCAGCATTCCTTTCCAGGTGAAGCAGGGCAATCCATACTCATCTCGACATGAGGACGGGAAAAGGCGGCTCTTTGTGACCTGTGGATGGATACTCAGCTTCCTCTCAAGTGGGGACAAATATCTGGGGAAACTTCTGGAGTTTCATAAGGTGTGTCGAATACAACTTTCGATTTCCAAGAGGGAACGTGGGCTTTCTTTGGAAATGCTGCTGCAGAGAAGGGCCACCTCAAGCGTGCAGGGGAGAATTTCGTGGGTTTTGTGAAGTTGTGGCAGGAAGCTTATGTTTCCTCTCGTGTTGTCTGTCGAATTGGGGGACCCGCTCATGTCTCCTCAGGGAAGTCCGATCTCCTTTGCTGTTACGAGGGGCACATCGGGATTCCTCACGCATCACTGCAGGGATGAATAGGGCCTCATCTCAAGTTGAGGTGGGAACCTCAGTGTTCCTGTCCTGTTCTGACATTGACCTCGGGGTCTCTGTGGAGTTGGAAAAGGCGAGTCAGGCCTGGTCTTGTGTTGAGGCACAGAACTCCGCTTGCCTCTCGAGTTGTTCATGGTGTTTCAGGCCACGTGTTGAGATGTATTTCAAACATGCTGTTTTTCTGCAGAATGCAACGTGGGTGTCAGTGCCCCTTGGTGTTGTGACTTGATTCTCGGGGTTACATTTGGAGAGGTGCCTGGGCATTGGGACTTACCTTGATTCAACGGAGAAATTGGTGTCTTTCGGAATGTGGCACAACCCATGAAGCTTCCTCTCGAGTTTCTGTGTGAGACCAGCCTCCTCCTGAGGTCTGACGTGAAGGTCGGGATCCCTTTCCAGACAAAATGGGGGAATCGAGCCTCATGTCAAGATAAGCAGTGGAGAAGGGACTAAGATTAAGTTGTGACAGGAAACTCGGTATTACCCTCGAGTGAGAGGGGTATGTCAGGGAACTTTTTGAGTTGCATCAAGTGTGTCAAGTACCGTTTCGAATTTCAAGAGGGAACATGGTATATCTCTTAAGACGCTGCAGTGGGAAAGGGCCTCTTCTCGCGATGACGGGGTAACCTCGTGTTTTTTCTCGAATTGCGACGGGATTCTCGAGTTATGACAGGGAACTCAGGGAGCCTCTGGTGTTACTACTTTGAAATCCAATCTCCATTCGAGTTGCGAGGGGGAGCTGTGGTTTGCTCTCGAGTCACTGCCGGACAAATAGACCTCATCTAGGCTTGTGTCCAGAAACTCCAGGTTCCCCTCCAGTGGTGACAGGGATCACGGGGTTGCATTCAAGGTTTACCAGGGGAGTCACGCCTCGTCTGTGGTTCAAGCAAAGAACTCCACTCTCCTCTCGAGATGCGATGGGTATCTCTTGGAGCCCCTTTAGTTGCCTAAAGGGAATCAAGCCTCCCGTGGATTTTTTTTTCCTTTTTTTAAATATTATTTTTTTAACTGTACAATATTGTATTGATTTTTCCATATATCAACATGAATCCCCCACAGGTATTAACATGTTCCCCATCCTGAACACTCCTCCTTGCACCCTCCTCCTACCATCACTCTTGGTCGTCCCACTGCACCATGTCCAAGCATCCAGTATCATGCATTGAACCTGGACTGGCGACTCATTTCATATGTGATATTATACATGTTTCAGTTCCATTCTCCCAAATCATCCCACCCTCTCCCTTGCCCACAGAGTCCAAAAGACTGCTCGGTACATCATTGTCTCTTTTGCTGTCTCATATACAGGGTAATTGTTGCCATCATTCTATATTCCATATTTAGGCATTAGTATACTGTATAGGTGTTTTTCTTTATGGCTTATTTAACTCTGTATAATAGACTCCAGTTTCATCCACCTTATTAGAACTGATTCAAATATATTCTTTTTAATGGTTGAGTAATACTCCATTGTGTATATGTACC
>SJYM01003599.1:20250-33574 GCA_006410775.1 Tragelaphus imberbis | reverse complement strand
AAATGGCGTGGGAGAGCTGGGGAATGCTCTCGAATCGCTGCAGGGCAAAAAGACCTCTTCTAGTCTTCTAGGCGTGTGTCCACAAACTCCTTGTTCCCATTCAGGGGCGTAGGGTTCTGGGGTTGCATTCAAGTTTCAGCCGGGGAATCAGGCCCCGTCCCCAGTTGAAACAAAGTACTCCTCCGTCCTCTCGGGTGGCCAAGGAAACCTCTTGAAACCCCTTGTGTTTAAAGAAAGGCAATCAAGCCTTCTGTGGAGTTTTGAGAGAGGACTCGTATCTGCTCTCTAGGCCCTGCAGGAAAAGAAGGGCCTCATGTGGTGATGTCAGTGGAATCTGACAATATTTCCTCGAGATGCGGCTCGACGTTTGGCATTTCTCTCGAGCCTCGACGGGGACCTCAGGGAGCCTCTCTTGTGTCTCGAGGGAAGTCCAGTCTCCATTGGAGTAGCCAAGAGTGCCCGGGATGGCTCTCCATTCACGGCAGGGGAATCGGGCTTCAGGACGTGTTGAAGGGGGTTTCTCAAGGTGTTTCACGAGTTGCTGTAAAAAAGCCTATGATGTCTGGGCTTGTGACGGTGACCTCTGGCAGCTTCCCTTGGTGCCTATGAGAATGGGCAATACTGTGCATTTGAGAGGTTTGTCTTGGGATTCCAGTGGGTTCAGTGCCATGGAAGAAGGCCACATCTGGAGGTGAGGCGGGAATCTCAGGCTTCCTCTCCTTTTCTGACATCGATATCCGGGACTTTGGGCATACTGAACAGGGAGTTAGGCCTCGTATTTTGTGGAGCACGGAACTCCACTATCCTCTCGAGATGTTCATGGAGTGTCAGGCCCCTTGACGAGTTGTGCTTGGAACCAGAGGCTCTTTCGGAAGGATTCACCCAGTGTGTCAGTGCTCCTTCATGTGGTGACTTCATCCTCGGTGTTCCATAGGAAAAGGTGGGCCTGTATTGGGACTTCTCTTGAGTTGACCGGAAACTCGGTTCCTTTCGGAATGTGCACGAACCACGATGCTTCTTCTCGAGTTTCCAAGTGAGAAGAGCCTCCTGCTGAGGTTTGGTTGAGGGTCGGGGTACCTTTCCAGGGATAGCGGGGGGATTGACACTCATGTCGAGATCAGGAGGGAAGAAGGGGCTCAGAAGAAGATGTGCCAGGAACCTGGGTGTTCCTCTCCAAAGAGACCCGTATGTTGGGCCACATATGCTGTTTCCTCAAGGCTGTCTGTTTCTGTTTCGATGATCCAGTGGGTTCGTGGTATTTCTCTCAACTCGGTGCAGTGGGGCATGGCCTCCTCCGGCGATGACTGGGCAACCACCTGGTTATTCTCGACTTACGGCGGGATTCCCGAGTTAAGACCTGAAACACAGCGAGCCGCTCGTGTGACACCAGGGAAGATCAATTTCCATTCCAAATGGCGTGAGAGAGCTGGGGAATGCCCTCGAGTCTCTGCAGTGCAAAGACCTCTTCTAGACTTCTAGGCGTGTGTCCAGAAACTTCATGTTCCCCTTCAGGGGCGCTAGGGTTCCCGGAGTTGCATTCAAGTTTCAGCCGGGAAATCAGGCCTGGTCTCGATTTGAAACAAAGTACCCCTCTGTCCTCTCGAGTGGCCAAGGCAAGCTCTTGAAACCCATTCTGTTAAAAGAAAGGCAATCAAGCCTGTGTAGTTTTGGGAGAGGACTCGTGTCTTTTCTCCAGGTACTGCAGAAAAAGAAGTGCCTCATGTGGTGAGGTCAGTGGAATCTCATGGTGTTTCCTCGAGATGCAGCTCGACGTTTGGCATTTCTCTCGAGCTTCGACGGGGACCTCAGAGAGCCTCTCTTGTGTCCCCAGGCAAGTCCAGTCCCCATTGGAGTAGCGCAGAGTGCCCGGGATGGCTCTCCATTCACGGCAGGGGAATGGGGCTTCAGGATGTGTTGAAGGGGGTATCTCAAGATGTTTCTTGAGTTGCTGTAAGAAAACCTAGATTGTCTGGGCTTGTGACGGTGACCTCTGGCAGCTTCCCTTGGTGCCTATGATAATGGGCACTACTGTGCAGTTGAGAGGGTTGTCTTGGGATTCCACAGGGATCAGTACCATGGAAGAGGGCCACATCTGAAGGTGAGGCGGGAATCTCAGGCTTCCTCTCCTGTTCTCACATCGATCACCGGGTCTTTGGGGGTTCTGAACAGGGAGTTAGGCCTCGCCTTGTGTGGAGCCATGGAACTCCACTATCCTCTCGAGGTGTTCATGGAGTGTCAGGCCCCTTGTCGAGTTGCCCTTGCAACCAGAGGCTCTTTTGGGAGGATGCCCTCAGTGTGTCAGTGCTCCTTCGTGTGGTGACTTCATCCTCGGGGTTCCATTGGAAAAGGTGGGCAGGTATTGGGACTTCTCTGGAGTTGACGGGAAACTCGGTGTCTTCCGCAATGTGGCACGAACCACGAGGCTTCCTCTCTCGAGTTTCCAAGTGAGAAGTGCCTCCTGCTGAGGTTTGGTGGAATGTCGGGTTACCTTTCCAGGCATAGCGGAGGGATTGACAATCATGTCGAGATAGGAGGGAAGAAGGGGCTCAGAAGAAGATGCGCCAGGTACCTCGATGTTCCTCTCCAAAGAGACCGGTATGTTGGGCCACATATGCTGTTACCTCAAGGCTGTCTGTTTCCTCAAGTCTGTTTGTTTCTGTTTCGATGATCCAATGGGTTCGTAGTATTTCTCTCAACTCGGTGCAGTTGGACATGGCCTCCTCTGGCGTTTACTGGGCAACACGTGGTTATTCTCGAACTACGGCCGGATTCTCGAGTTACGACCCGGAACTCAGCGAGCCTCACCTGTCGCGCTATGGAAGACCAATTTCCATGCCAAATGGTGTGGGAGAGCTGGGGAATGCTCTCGAGTCGCTGCAGGGCAAAAAGACCTCTTCTAGTCTTCTAGGCGTGTGTCCAGAAACTGCGTGTTCCACTTCAGGCTCGCTAGGGTTCCCGGGGGTGCATTCAAGTTTCAGCCCGGGAATCAGGCCTCGTCTCGAGTTGAAAAAAGTACTCCTCTGTCCTCTCGAGTGGCCAAGGCAAGCTCTTGAAACCCATTGTGTTAAAAGAAAAGCAATCAAGCCATCTTTGGAGTTTTGAGACAGGACTCGTGTCTGCTCTCTAGGCCCTGCAGGAAAAGAATGGCCTCATGTGGTGATGTCAGTGGAATCTCATGGCGTTTCGTCGAGATGCCTCTCGACATTTGGCATTTCTCTCGAGCTTCGACGGGGACATCAGGGAACCTCTCTTGTGTTCCCAGGAAAGTCCAGTCCCCATTGGAGTTGTGGAGAGTGCTCGGGATGGCTCTCCATTCACAGCAGTGGAATCGGGCTTCAGAACGTGTTGAAAGGGGTATCTCAAGGTGTTTCTCGAGTTGCTGTAAGAAAGCCTAGGTTGTCTGGGCTTGTGACGGTGACCTCTGGCAGCTTCCCTTGGTGCCTATGAGAATGGGTAATACTGTGCAGTTGAGAGGGTTGTCTTGAGATTCCACTGGGTTCAGTGCCGTGAAACAGGGTCTCATGTGGAGGTGAGGCGGGAATCTCAGGCTTTTTCTTCTGGTCAGACATCTATCTCGGAGTCTTTGGGGGTTTTGAACAGGATGCTAGGCTTCACCTTGTGTGGAGGCATGGAACGCCGCTTGCCTCTCTAGGTGTTGATGGGGTATCAGGCCACTTGTCATGTTGTGCTTGGAACAAGAGGCACTTTCGGGAGGATGCACCCCGGTGTGAGTGCCCCTTCGTGTGGTGACTTCATCCTCTGGGTTCCATTGAAAAAGGTTCTCAGGCATCTGGATTTCTCTTGAGTGGACGGGGAAATCGGTGTCTTTCGGAATGTGGCAAGAAATATGAGGGTTCCTCTACAATTACCAAGTGAGACCGGCCTCCTCCTGAGATGGGACAGGTAGGTCGGTATCCCTTTCCAGACAAAGCAGTGGGACCGACAGTCATGTCAAGATCAAGCGGGAGGATGGGGCTTAGAGGAAGTTGTGCTGGAACCTTGGTGTTCTTCTCCAATGAAACCCCTTGTTGGGCCATATTTGAAGTTTCTTCTAGGCTGACTAGTTCCGTTATGATGATCCAGTGGGTTCGTGGGATTACTCTCTATAGGCTGCAGCGGGAAATGGCTTCCATTGGCGGTGATTGGGCAACCACGTGGTTATTATTGACTTACGGCGGGATTCTCGAGTTGCCACCCAGAACTCAGGGAGCCACTCATGTGGCCCGAGGGAAGACCCATGTCCATTCCAAATGGTGTGGGATAGCTGGGGATTCCTCTGGAGTCGCTGCAGGCCAAAGAGAACTCTTCTAAATCTCTTAGCGTGTGTTCCCCTTCTGGGGCACTAGGGATCTCCTGGTTGCATTCAAGCTTCAACAGGGGAGTCAGACATCATCTCGTTTTGAAACGAAGAACCCCCCTCTCCTCTCAAGTGGTCAAGGCTGTCTCTTGAAGCCCATTGTGTAAAACAAAGGGAATCAAGCCTTCTGTGTAGTTTTGAGAAAGTACTGGGCGTTACTCTCTAGGCCCTGAAGGAAAAGAAGGGACTCAAAGGTCGATGTCGGTGGTAATCTCATGGTGTTTTCTCGAGCTGCAACTCGATGTGTAGCGTTTCTCTCGAGCTGCGACGGGGAGCTCAGGGAGCCTCTCTTGTGTCCCCAGGGAAGTCCAGCCCTCACTCAAGCAGCGAGGACGGCCCGGGATGTCTCCCGATTCATGGCAGTAGAATCCGGCTTTAAGTCATGTTGAAGGGGGTATCTCGAGGTGTTTCTCGAGTTGCTGTAAGAATCCCTAGGTTAACTAAGCTTCTGTCGGTGACCTCTGGAACTTTCCCTTGGTGCCTATGAGAATGGGAAATACTGTGCAGTTGAGAGGGTTGCCTTGGGATTCCCCTGGGTTCAGTGCCATGGAAGAGGGCCACATGTGGTGTTGAGGCGGGAATCTCAGGCTTCCTCTCCTGTTCTGACTTCAATCTCCGGGTCTTTGGGGGTTCTGAACAGGGAGTTAGGCCTTGCCTTGTGTGGAGCCATGGAATTCCGCTTTCCTCTAGAGGTGTTCATGGAGGGGCAGGCCACTTGTCGAATTGTCCTTCGAACCAGAGGCAATTTGGAGAGGATGCACCCAGTGTGTCAGTACTCCTTCGTGTGGTGACTTCATCCTCGGGGTTCCATTGGAAAAGATGCACAGGCATTGGGACTTCTCTGGAGTTGACGGGGAAATCGGTGTCTTTCGGAATGTGGCACGAACCACGAGGCTCCCTTTCGAGTTTCCAAGTGAGAAGGCCCTCCTGCTGAGGTTTGATGGAAGGTCGGGTCCCTTTCCAAGCATAGCAGGGGTATTGACCCTCATGTCGAGATCAGGAGGGAAGAAAGGGCTCAGAGAAAGTTGTGCCAGGAACCTCGGTGTTCCTCTCCACTGAGACCGGTATGTTGGGCCACATTTGCTATTTCCTCAAGGCTGTCTATTTCCGTTTCGATAATCCAATGGATTCGTTGTATTTCTCTCAACTCGGTGCAGCAGGACATGGCCTCCTCTGGCGTTTGCTGGGCAACCACGTGGTTATTCTCGACTTACAGCGGCATTCTCGAGCTACGACCTGGAACTCAGTGAGCCTCTCCTGTCGCCCTATGGAAGACCAATCTCGATTGCAAATCGCATGGGAAAGTTGGGGATTGTTCTCCAAGACCTGCAGGGCAAAGAGACTTCTTGTAGTCTTCTATGCGTGTGTCCCGAAACTCCATGTTCCGCTTCAGGGGCGCTAGGTATCTCGTGGGTTCATTCAAGCTTCAGCCGTGGAGTCTGGCGACGTTTCTAGTTGAAACAAACAACTCCTCTCTCTTCACGAGTCGATAAGTCTAGCTCTGGAATTCCATTGTTTAAAAAAAGTAAAAAACAATCAAGCCTTCTGTGGAGTTTTGAGAGAGGACCTGTGTCTGCTCTCTAGGCCCTGCAGGAAAAGAAGGGCCTCATGTGGTGATGTCAGTGGCATCTCACCGTTTTTCCTCGAGATGTGGCTCGACGTTTGGTATTTCTGTTGAGCTTCGACGGGGACCTCAGGGAGCCTCTCTTTTCTCCCCAGGGAAGTCCAGTCCCCATTGGAGTAGCGAAGAGTGCCTGGGATGGCTTTCGATTCACGGCAGGGGAATCGGGCTTCAGGACGTGTTGAAGGGGGTATCGAAATGTGTTTCTCGACTTCCTGTAAGAAAGCCTAGGTTGTCTGGGATTGTGAGGGTGACCTCCGGCAGCTTCCCTTGGTGCCTATGAGAATGGGCAATACTGTGCAGATGAGAGGGTTTTCTTGGGATTTGACTGGGTTCAGTGCCATGGAAGAGGGCCACATCTGGAGGTGAGGCGGGAATCTCAGGCTTCCTCTCCTGTTCTCAAATCGATCTCTGCGTTTTGGGGGTTCTGAACAGGGAGGAAGGCCTCGCCTTGTGTGGAGCCACGGAACTCCACTATCCTCTCGAGGTGTTCATGGAATGTCAGGCCACTTGTCGAGTTGTCCTTGGAACCAGAGGCTCTTTCGGGAGGATGCACCCAGTGTGTCAGTGCTCCTTCATTTGGTGACTTCATGCTCAGTGTTCCATTGGAAAAGGTGGGCAGGTATTGGGACTTCTTTTGAGTTGACTGGAAACTCGTTGTCTTTCGGAATGTGGCACGAACCACGAGGCTTCCTCTCGAGTTTCCAAGTGAGAAGGGCCTCCTGCTGAGGTTTGGTAGAAGGTCGGGATACCTTTCCAGGCATAGCGGGGGGATTGACACTCATGTCGAGATCAGGAGGGAAGAAGGGGCTCAGAGGAAGATGTGCCAGGTACCTCGGTGTTCCTCTCTAAAGAGACCGGTATGTTGGCCCACATATGCTGTTTCCTCAAGGTTGTCTGTTTCCATTTCGATGATCCAATGGGTTCGTGGTATTTCTCTCAACTCAGTGCAGTGGGACATGGCCTCCTCCGGCGATGACTGGGCAACCACGTGGTTATTCTCGACTTAAGGCGGGATTCTCGAGTTTCGAACTGGAATTCAGCGAGCCGCTCGTGTGGCCCCTACGAAAATCAATCTCCATTCCAAATGGCCAGGGAGAGCTGGGGAATGCTCTCGAATCGCTGCAGGGCAAAAAGACCTCTTCGAGTCTTCTAGGCCTGTGTCCAGAAACTTCGTGTTACCCTTCAGGGGCGCTAGGGTTCCCAGGGTTGCTTTCAAGTTTCAGCCGGGGAATCAGGCCTCGTTTTGAATTGAAACAAAGTACTCCTCTGTCCTCTCGAGTGGCAAGGCAAGCTCTTGAAACCCATTGTGTTCAAAGAAATGCAATCAAGCCTTCTGTGGAGTTTTGAGAGAGCACTCGTGTCTGCTGTCTAGGCACTGCAGGAAAAGAAGGAACTCATGTGGTGATGTCAGTGTAATCTCATGGTCTTTCCTCGAGATGCGGCTCGACGTTTGGCATTTCTCTCGAGCTTCGACGGGGACCTCAGTGAGCCTCTCTTGTGTCCCCAGGGAAGTCCAGTCCCCATTGGAGTAGCGAAGAGTGCCCGGGATGGCCCTCCATTCATGACAGGGGAATCGGGTTTCAGGAGGTGTTGAAGGGGGTATCTCAAGGTGTTTCTCGAGTTGTTGTAAGAAAGCCTAGGTTGTCTGGGCTTGTGAAGGTGACCTCTGGCAGCTTCCCTTCTTGCCTATGGAAACGGGCCATACTGTGCAGTTGAGAGGGTTTTCTTGGGATTCCACTGGGTCTAGTGTCATGGAAGAGGGCCACATCTGGAGGTGAGGCGGGAATCTCAGGCTTCCTCTCCCGTTCTGACATCGATCTCCGGGTCTTTGGGGGTTCTGAGCAGGGAGTGAGGCCTCGCCTTGTGTGGAGGCACTGAACTCCACTATCCTTTCGAGGTGTTCATGGAGTGTCAGGCCCCTTGTCGAGCTGTCCTTGGAACCAGAGGCTCTTTCGGGAGGATGCACCCAGTGTGTCAGTGCTCCTTCGTGTGGTGACTTCATCCTCGGGGTTCCATTGGTAAAGGTGGGCTGGAATTGGGACTTCTCTTGAGTTGACGGGAAACTCAGTGTCTTTCGGAATTTTGCACGAACCACGAGGCTTCCTCTCAAGTTTCCAAATGAGAAGGGCCTCCTGCTGAGTTTTGGTGGAAGGTCGGGATACCTTTCCAGACAAAGCAGTGGGACCGACACTAATGTCAAGATCAAGTGGGAAGAAGGGGCTTAGAGGAAGTTGTGCTGGAACCTTCGTGTTCTTCTCCAATGAGATCCCTGTGTTGGGCCATATTTTAAGTTTCCTCTAGGCTCACTAGTTCCGTTACAATGATCCAGTGGGTTCGTGGGATTTTTCTCTATAGGCTGCATCGGGAAATGGCTTCCTTTGGGGGTGACTGGGCAACCACGTGGTTATTATTGACTTAGGGCGGGATTCTCGAGTTTCCACCTAGAACTCAGGGAGCCACTCATGTGGCCCCAGGGAAGACCCATGTCCATTCCAAATGGCGTGGGAGAGCTGGGGATTGCTCTGGAGTCGCTGCAGACAAAAGAGACCTCTTCTACTTCTCTTAGCGTGTGTTCAGAAACTCTGTGTTACCCTTCTGGGGCACTAGGGATCTCCTGGTTGCATTCAAGCTTCAGCAGGGGAGTCAGACATCGTCTCGTTTTGAAACGAAGAACCCCCCTCTCCTCTCGAGTGGCCAAGGTTGGCTCTTGAAGCCCATTGTGTTAAACAAAGGGAATCAAGCCTTCTGTGGAGTTTTGAGAGAGGACTCGGGGTTTCTCTCTAGGCCATGCAGGAAAAGAAGGGCCTCATATGTCGATGTCGGGGGTAATCTCATGGTGTTTTCTCGAGCTGCAACTCGACGTGTGGCGTTTCTCTCGAGCTACGACGGGGAGCTCAGGGAGCCTCTCTTGTGTCCCCAGGGAAGTCCAGTCCCCACTCGAGCAGCGAGGACGGCCCGGGATGTCTCCCGATTCATGGCAGTGGAATCGGGCTTCAAGACGTGTTGAAGGGGGTATCTCGAGGTGTTTCTCGAGTTGCTGTAAGAATCCCTAGGTTCCCTAAGCTTGTGTCGGTGACCTCTGGCAGTTTCCCTTGGTGCCTATGAGAATGGGGAATACTGTGCAGTTGAGAGGGTTGTCTTGGGATTCCCCTGGGTTCAGTGCCATGGAAGAGGGCCACATGTGGTTTTGAGGCGGGAATCTCAGGCTTCCTCTCCTGTTCTGACATCAATCTCCGGGACTTTGGGGGTTCTGAACAGGGAGTTAGACCTCGCCTTGTGTGGAGGCATGGAACTCCGCTTTCCTCTCGAGGTGTTCATGGAGTGTCAGGCCAGTTGTCGAGTTGTCCTTCGAACCAGAGGCAACTTCGAGAGGATGCACCCAGTGTGTCAGTGCTCCTTCGTGTGGTGACTTCATCCTCGGGGTTCCATTGGAAAAGGTGCACAGGCATTGGGACTTCTCTGGAGTTGACGGGGAAATCGGTGTCTTTCGGAATGTGGCACGAACCACGAGGCTTTCTCTCGAGTTTCCAAGTGAGAAGGGCCTCCTGCTGAGGTTTGATGGAAAGTCGGGTCCCTTCGCAGGCATAGCAGGGGTATTGACCCTCATGTCGAGTTCAGGAGGGAAGAAAGGGCTCAGAGAAAGTTGTGCCAGGAACCTCGGTGTTCCTCTCCACTGAGACCGGTATGTTAGGCCACATTTGCTATTTCCTCAAGGCTATCTATTTCCGTTTCGAAAATCCAATGGGTTCGTGGTATTTCTCTCAACTCGGTGCAGCGGGACATGGCCTCCTCTGGCGTTTACTGGGCAACCACGTGGTTATTCTCGACTTACGGCGGGATTCTCGAGTTACGACCCGGAACTCAGCGAGCCTCTCCTGTCGCCCTATGGAAGACCAATCTCCATTACAAATGGCATGGGAGAGCTGAAGATTGCTCTCCAGGCCCTGCAGGGCAAAGAGACCTCTTCTAGTCTTCTAGGCGTGTGTCCAGAAACTCCATGTTCCGCTTCAGGGGCGCTAGGTATCTCGTGGGTTCATTCAATCTTCAGCCGTGGAGTCTGGCCACGTTTCTAGTTGAAACAAAGAACTCCTCTCTCCTCTCGAGTCGACAAGGCTAGCTCTTGAAGCCCATTGTTTAAAAAAAGGAAAAGGCAATCAAGCCTTCTGTGGAGTTTTGAGAGTGGACTCGGGGTTTCTCTCTAGGCCATGGAGGAAAAGAACGGCCTCATGTGGCGATGTCCGGGGAATCTCAAGGTGTTTTCTGGAGCTGCGTCTCGACGTGTGGTGTTTCTCTCGAGGTATGACGGGGAACTCAGGGAGCCTCTCTTCTGTCCCCAGGGAATTCCAGTGCCCATTGTAGTAGAGAGGACGGCCCAGGATATCTCTCTAGTGATGGCAGGGGTATCGGGCTTCAAGAAGTGTTGAAGGGGATATCTCGAGGTGTTTCTCGAGTTGCTGTAAGAATCCCTCGGTTCCCTGGGCGTGTGATGGTGACCTCTGGCAGCTTCCCTTGGTGCCTATGAGAATGGGACAATACTGTGCAGTTGAGAGGGTTGTCTTGGGATTCCACTGGGTTCAGTGCCATGGAAGAGGGCCACATCTGGAGGTGAGGCGGGAATCTCAGGCTTCCTCTCCTGTTCTGACATCGATCTCCGGGTCTTTGGGGGTTCTGACCAGGGAGTTGGGCCTCCCCTTGTGTGGAGCCATGGAACTCCACTATCCTCTCCAGGTGTTTGTGGAGTGTCAGGCCCCTTGTCGAGTTGTCCTTGAAACCAGAGGCTCTTTCGTGAGGATGCATCCAGTGTGTCAGTGCTCCTTTTTGTGGTGACTTCATCCTCGGGGTGCCATTGGAAAAGGTGGGCAGGTATTGGGATTTCTCTTGAGTTGACGGGGAACTCGGTGTCTTTCGGAATGTCGCACGAACCACGAGGCTTCCTCTCGAATTTCCAAGGGAGAAGGGCCTCCTGCTGAGGTTTGGTGGAAGGTCGGGATACCTTTCAAGGCATAGCGGGGGGATTGACACTCATGTCGAGATCAGAAGGGAAGCAGGGGCTCAAAAGACGATGTCCCATTTACCTCGGTGTTCCTCTCCAAAGAGACCGGTATGTTGGGCCACATATGCTGTTTCCTCAAGCCTGTCTGTTTCCGTTTCGATGATCCAATGGGTTCGTGGAATTTGTCTCAACTCGGTGCAGTGGGACATGGCCTCCTCCGGCGATGACTGGGCAACCACGTGGTTATTCTCGACTTACGGCGGGATTCTCGAGTTACGACCTGGAACTCAGCGAGCCGCTCGTGTGGCGCCAGGGAAGATCAATCTCCATTCCAAATGGAGTGGGAGAGCTGGGGAATGCTCTCGAGTCGCTGCAGGGCAAAAAGACTTCTTCTAGTCTTCTAGGCGTGTGTCCAGAAACTCCGTGTTCCCCTTCAGGGGCGCTAGGGTTCCCGGGGTTGCATTCAAGATTCAGCCGGGGAATCACGCCTCGTCTCCAGTTGAAACAAAGTACTCCTCTGTCCTCTCGAGTGGCCAAGGCAAGCTCTTGAAACCCATTGTGTTAAAAGAAAGGCAATCAAGCCTTCTGTGGAGTTTTGAGAGAGGACTCGTGTCTGCTCTCTAGGCCCTGCAGGAAAAGAAGGGCCTCATGTGGTGATGTCAGTGGAATCTCATGGTGTTTCCTCGAGATGCGGCTTGACGTTTGGCATTTCTCTCGATCTTCGACGGGGACCTGAGGGAGCCTCTCTTGTGTCCCCAGGGAAGTCCATTCCCCATTGCAGTAGAGAAGAGTGCCCGGGATGGCTCTCCATTCACGGCAGGGGAATCGGGCTTCAGGACGTGTTGAAGGGGTTATCTCAAGGTGTTTCTCGAGTTGCTGTCAGAAAGCCTAGGTTGTCTGGGCTTGTGACGGTGACCTCTGGCAGCTTCGCTTGGTGCCTATGAGAAGGGATAATACTGTGCACTTGAGAGGGTTTTCTTGGAATTCACCTTTTTTCAATGCCATGGAAGAGGGTCTCATGTGGAGGTGAGGCGAAAATCTCAGGCTTCTTTTTCTGTTCAGATATCGGTCTTTGAGTCTTTGGGGGTTTTGAACAGAATGTTAGCCCTCGACTTTTGTGGAGGCATGGAACGCCGCTTGCCTCTCGAGGTGATCAGGGGGTATCAGGCCACTTGTCCAGTTGTTCTTGGAATCAGAGGCTCTTTCTGGAGGATGCACCCCAGGTGTGAGTGCCCCATTGTTTAGTGACTTCATCCTCTGGGTTCCATTGGAAAAGGTGCTCAGGCATCGGAATTTCTCATGAGTGGATGGGGAATTCGATGTCTTTCAGAATGTGGCACGAATCACGAGGGTTCCTCTGCAGTTACAAAGTGAAACCGGCCTCCTACTGAGATGGGACAGGAAGGTCGGTATCCCTTTCCAGACAAAGCAGTGAGACCGACCATCATGTCAAGATCAAGAGTAAAGAAGGGGCTCAGAGGAAGTTGTGCTGGAACCTTGATGTTCTTCTCCAATGAGACCCCTATGTTGTGCCATATTTGAAGTTTCCTCTAGGCTGACTAGTTTCGTTACACTTATCCAGTGGGTTCTTGGGATTTCTCTTTATTGGCTTCATCGGGAAATGGCTTCCTTTGGCGGTGACTGGGCAACCACGTGGTTATTATTGACTTACAGCGGGATTCTCGAGTTGCCACCCAGAACTCAGGGACCCACTCATGTGGCCCCAGGCAAGACCCATGCCCATTCCAAATGGCGTGGGAGAGTTGGGGACGGCTCTTGTGTCGCTGCAGGCCAAAGAGACCTCTTCTACTTCTCTTAACATGTGTTCAGAAACTCTGTGTTCCCCTTCTGGGGCACTAGGGATCTCCTGGTTGCATTCAAGCTTCAGCAGGGGAGTCAGACATCGTCTCGTTTTGAAACGAAGAACCCCCTTTTCCTCTCGAGTGGCCAAGACTGGCTCTTGAAGCCCATTGTGTTAAACAAAGGGAATAAAGCCTTCTGTGGAGTTTTGAGAGAAGATTCAGGGTTGCTCTCTAGGCCCTGCAGGAAAAGAAGGGCCTCATATGTCGATGTCGGGGGTAATCTCATGGTGTTTTCTCGAGCTGCAACTCGACGTGTGGCGTTTCTCTCGAGATACGACGGGGAGCTCAGGGAGCCTCTCTTGTGTCCCCAGGGAAGTCCAGTCACCACTCGAGCAGGGAGGACGGCCCGAGATGTCTCCCGATTCATGGCAGTGGAATCGAGCTTCAAGACGTGTTGAAGGGGGTATCTCAAGGTGTTTCTCAAGTTGCTGTAAGAATCCCTACGTTGCCTAAGCTTGTGTCGGTGACCTCTGGCAGTTTCCCTTGGT
>SJYM01003596.1:17564-36983 GCA_006410775.1 Tragelaphus imberbis | reverse complement strand
ATGAAAGTGAAAAGAGAAAGTGAAGTCACTCAGTCATGTCCGACTCTTAGCGACCCCATGGACTGCAGCCTACTGGGCTTCTCCGTCCGTGGGATTTTCCAGGCAAGAGTACTGGAGTGGGGTCCCATTGCCCTCTCCATAGTTCTCTCAAATTTTGGCAGTCGTGGCTTCTCTTAGGAATCCTCTCGAGTTACCTCAGTGCTTGGGGCTCATCTTGATTTGCGATGGCGAACTCAGAGTTCCTCCCGAGTCGCAGCAGGGGAGTTGGACCTCTTCTCCAGTTGAGGTGGGTAGCTCAGGGTTCCCCTTGGGTTTAAGCAGGAAACTCAAGATTTCTCTGGAGTTGTGATGGGAAATCTCAGGGTTCATCTCGAGTTACAACAGGGGAGTCAGGTCTCCTCTCGGGTCGAGGCAAGGAACTTGGGTTTCCTCTTGAGTTGCAGTAGGGGGTCAGTCCTCCTCTCAAGTTTTTATGGGGAACTCAGGGTTCCTCTCTAGTTGCCAAAGAGGATTTGGGTTTCCAATCGAGTTGTAGCTGGTAGCACTGAGTAGCTCTCAAGTTGCAGCATGAATCTTGGGGTTCCTTTAGAGTTACAGTAGGGTACTCAGAGCTCCTCTCGAGTTGTTGTAAGAACTCAGGATTTCTCTTGATTTGCTGTACAGAACTCTTGGTTCCAACTCAGCCGTGGCAGGGAACACAGTTTTCTTCTCAATTTGGGGGGCTAAACATGGTTCCTCTCATGATGTGCTGGGACCTCCTCTCGTGATGTCTTGGGTAACTGGTCTCTATTAGGGATGTGTAGTTTGTCTTCACTCTTGTTCAAATGTGCAGGTGACTACTCACTAGTTTTGGCATGGAACTTCTCTCTAGATATGTTTGGGGTCAACTCTATAGCTGTGGTGGGTTCAATTCTCTCTAGTTGTGGTCTACAAGCTCCTGTCCAGTTGTGTTGTGAGGGTCGTCTCTATTAGCAGCAGAAGAGTTCCTCACTATGTGTGATACACAGCAGGCTCCTATCACGTTGTAGTGGAGGGCTCCTCTCGAGTTGTGAAGCTGTGTCCTTTTTGGTTGGGGTGTGGGTGGTTCCATGGGAAGAGTCCTTTCTACTTTCGGCAATAGAGGTTTCTAATATTCGTGGGCTTTCTTCTCTCTAGTGAGTGATTCCACTCAATTTAATTCAGGGAGCTTATTTCTATTTGCTTCCCAGGATCTTCTCTCTAGGTGTGATGTCCTCGGGGATTCCACTCGATTTCTGACTAGGAAATCCACTACAGGTTTGCCAGGGGAGCTCCTCTGTCATTTGGCCAGGTTATGCTTTCTTGATATACAGCTTAGTGTTCCTGTCAGATTGCAGTGGGGAACTTTGCATTTCTCTTGAGTTTCAGGAGGGGACTCGGGGTTCCTTTAAGTTGTGGTGGAGCCTCCTCTTGGATTGCACTAGGGCAGATACTCTAGAAGTGATGTGCAGCCTGGCTCCTGTCTTTTTGCAATTTGTGGGACTCTACTCTCTAGTTGTGGCCTGGGGCTCCACTCCAGTTGCAGTGCGGTTCCACTCTTTATTTGTGGTGGGTCAGCTCCTTTCTAGTTGTCATTTGCAGACTCCTCTCTAGGTATGGCATGGGGTCTTCTCCTCTCTAGTTGTGGCAAGGGGAGTCCTCCTTAGTTGTGTAGCTGGGCTCCTCTCTTGTTGTGGTAAAGTGCTCTTCTCAAATTTGTATGGGTGTCACTCCTCTTTGGTTGTGATGTGTAGGGGCTTTTTTTTTTTCTAGTTTCAGTGTGCAGGGGGCTAGTCTCTAGTTGTGGTAATGGGTGTTTTCTTTAGTTGTAGCATCGTGGGCTCCTTTCTACTTGTGGCAAGGGCTTCTATCTAATTGTGATGTGTGGGTATGCCCTTCTCTAATGGCGATGTTCATGGGGGCTTATCTCTAGTTGTGACAGGAGTCTCATCTTAAGTTGCAATGTTGGCCTCCTTTTTCATTTTGATCCATGTGGGAGTTCCACTCTACTTTTAATGTGCATGGGAACTTTTCTCTAATTGTGATATGTTGGGCACGCTCCTGTGCAAGGGATATTCACTCTAGATATGACAGTGGTGCTCCACTCTTAAAACACTCCACTGTGGTGCATTTTAAGACAGGGGTGGCACCTCTGTTGTTTCAGCGATATGCTCCTTATGCCTGAAAGTCAGCTATCTAGTTGTGGCATGTATTCAACTCTCTAGTTTTGTCAAGTGGGCTTCACTCTAGTGGTTAAGTCCTGTAGTGCTCTTCCCTAGTTGTACTCTTCCTGGGGTTTTCCTCTCTAATTGTGGAGTGGGAATTCCTATCTTGTTGCCTTATGCTGTGCTGCTCCTCTCTAGGTGCAGTTTGCTGGCTCATCTCTATTTGTGGTTTGAGTGGCTACTCTCTGGTATTGAAATGTATCCTCATCTCTAGATGTGGTGTGCAAGTCTGCTTCTCTCTAGGGGCAGGTGTGGGGCCTCCTTTCTACATGCAATGTCCGATTTGGCTCCTCTCTTGTTGCAGTGTGTGGGCTCCTCCCACGTTGTGGTGGGGGACTGCAATCGAGTTGCACTGGGAGACTTGTTGTTCCTCTCAAGTTGAGTTAAGGCCTCCACTCGAGTTTTCTCTTTTGGGGAGGATGGGTGGCTCCTCTCTAGTAGCATTGTGCATGGTTGCTTCTGTTTAATTTCAATATGTGAGTGGCTAAAGTACCTGTGACATAGAGCTCCTCTCTAGTTGGTGTGGGGGGTCAACACTTAGTTGTGTTGGGTGTGCTTCTCTCTGGTTGTGGTGTTCATGCTCCTCTTGAGTTGTGTTAAGGGAGGTCTTCCCTAATTGTAGTGTTTATGGGGGCACCTCTAGAGTTGTGGTCGAGTGTTCCTCTTGAATTGTCATGGGTGTTTGCTCTTTGGGAGTGATGTGCGCAGGCACTCTTTCCAGGTGCAATATCTGCAAGCCTACTCTCTAATTTTGGCATGTCTCCTCCTCTGTAGTGGTGGTGTCTGTACCTCCTCTCTTGTTTTGGCAGGAGACTTCTGTCTAATTGCATTGTGCTGGAATGCTCCTCTCAAGTGTTGATGTTCATGGAGCTGCTCTCTATTTGTAGCATGTGGTCTACTTGCTAGTTTTGAATAGTTTTATCCTCTCTGACATTTGTAGGGGCATCTATTCGACTTGCAAGAGTGGGTTCGTCTCTTTTTTCTGTGGAAGTGACCCTCTATAGGTGCAATGTCAGAGGTCTACTTTCTAGCTGTGGTAAGGCTCATACTCTCCAGTTTTTGTGGGTGGGCTCCTCTCTCATTGAGGCCATTGGCTTCTCTCTCATTGTGGCATAGGCCTCCTCTCAAATTCTGAAGGGGTTTTGGTGCTCCTCTCTTGTTGCAGAGTACCTCATCTGGGGGCTATCTGTGGGGTGGGTGTTCACTCTACTTGTTGTTTGGGGGCTCCTTACTGTTTTTCATGGGGTTGTGACTCCATTCTATTTGTGACAGGCTTCTCTTGAGTTACTTCAGTGTCTTCATCACTGTTTGCATCACAGGGGATCCTCTCTAGGTGCAATGTGCCAGAGGGCTCCTCTCTCGTTTTGGCAGGGAATTTTTCTCCAGGTTCGGTGTGGTGTCCTAATTTCATCGCTGGTTGCTCCTTCCTTGTGATGGCAACGGACTCCAGTCGAGTTGTGGTGAAGGACTTGTTGTTCCTCTCAAATTATGACAGGTGATTCGGTGTTTGTTTAGAGTTGTGCAGGTGCATACTGTTGAGCTGTGTGGGGCAGCTCCTCTCTAGTAGCAATTAGCAGGCTGGTTCCTGTCTAGTTGTGATGTGTGATATGCTACTGTATAGTTATGGCATAGGATTCCACTCTAGTTGCAGTGGGGGTCAACTAACAATTTTGTTTCTTTTCCCCTCTAATTGTGGTTTGCATATTTGTCTACAGTTGTTTTGGGGTTGGAGGCTCCTCTTTATTTGTGGTATAGGTACTCCTTTCTAGATATTGTAACATACTCCTCTTGGACTGTGGTGAGGGTGCTTCTTCTCTGGTTGTGATGTGAAAAGACACTTTTTCCAGTTGTGGGTTGAAGGAATATACTCTCTAATTGTAACAAGGTACATCGTCTTTTCTTGTGGTGTGTTGATCTCTTCTCTACTCATAGCAGGGAAGGTATGTTTAGCCGTGATGTGTTGGTGTTTTTCTCTCTAGTGTCAATAAACAGCGGGGCTACTGTCTAGTTCTCATTCGTTTCTCTACTCTAATTGTACTGTGGTGCTCCTCTCTTATTATGATCTTAAGGAAAGGTCGTTCTAGTTGTGGCGGCCTTTTCTCTAGTTGTGTTGTGTAGGCTCCTCTCTTGTTGTGGAGGGGTGCTGCTTTATAGTTGTGACAGGAGGCTCTGAGCTAGCTTCAGGGTGCTCGAGGCTCTCAACTTGTGGCTTGGGCTCCTCTCCAGTTGTTGCATAATTCACCTCTCTAGTTGCTGTAGGAGGCACCTCTCGCGTTTTGGTGGGTGGCTCATCTGAATTTGGAGATAGAAATGGAAACCAACTCCAGTATTCATGCCTGGAAAATCCCATGGATGGAGGGGCTTGGTAGGCTACAGTCCATGGGGTTGCAAAAAGTCAGACACTACTGAGCAAATTCACTTTAATTTTTTGTCATAAGCCCCCAGTGGCTAAGATGATGAAGAATCTGCCTGGGATGCAAGAGACCTGAGTTTCATCCCTGGTTCAAGAAGATCCTCTGGAGAAGGGCATGACAAACCACCCTGGCATTCTTGCCTGTAGAATCCCATGGACAGAATAGTTTGCCTAGCTACACAGTCCATTGGAGTCACACAGAGTTGGAAATGACTGAGCAGCTAAGACATAATCATACGTAATTGTGGTGGAGGACTCCTTTCTAGCTGTGGCATGGCACCTTCCTTCTAGTTGTGTTTTGCTGATGAGCTCCACTTAAGTTTCATTGGGAAGCTCTTTTCCAGGTGTGATGGTGGACCCATCTATGGCTTTAATATGGGGGCCTCTTTCTAGCTATAGTGTGCAGGGTCCTCTGTAGTTGTAGTGAGGTTATCTTCTTTCGTTGTGATGTCTGTGGTGATTCCTCTCTCATTGCAATGTGCAGAGGGTCTCCTCGATAGTTGTGTTGTGATACTTGTCTCTCTTTGCAGAGAATGGGCTCCTCTCTAGATGTGATGTCTTGAGGGCTCCTCTTCCATTGTGGAAAGGTGTTTCTCTCAAGTTGGGTCAAATTTCTCCTCTAGAATTTTCTCAGGGTACTTGGAACTCTTCTTGATATGTGGTTGTACCTCGTCTAACATTTGTCCTGAGGAAAGCTACGTGGCATGTCGTCTTCTGTACTTTTGCACTATGGGTTCCTCAGTCATTTTGGTGGGGTTGACTACCTCTAGTTGTGACAGATATTCAACTTTATAGTTGTGTTGAGGTAGCTCCTCTCCAGTTGCATTTGTAGGGGGCTTTTTCTGAATAGTGTTGGTTTTTCTGGGGATCTTCTTCACGTGAAGATTGCAGGCTCCTCTGGAGTTTCAGCGGGAGGCATATCTAATGTTGTGAAGTTGGGCTCTACTCTAAGTCTAAATTCAGGTTCTCCTGTTTAGTTGTGGTTGACTTCTCTCTATTTCTGTTGTGTTGTGTTATCTCTAGTAGTGGCAGGGTGCAACTTTATTATGGTGACAAAGTACTCCCAGATAGTTGTGTTGTTCATGGGGGTCTCTAGTTGTAGTGGGGTCATCTCTCTATTTGGGGTCATGGGCTTCTCCTTATTTGTCTCAGGAGACACATATAATTTTGCTGTGGGGGCTCGAGACTCCTCTAAAAGGAGGCAGAGGATCCTGTCAAGATGAAGAGGGGGCTCCTCTGGAATTCCTTTGGTGAGCTCCTCTCTAACTGTGGCTGGGGACTCCACTTTACCTGTGGCATGGGGGTTTCTTTCTAGTTGTGATGTGTTGGTGAGCTCATTCCGAGTATCAGTGGGGGTTCTTCTGTAGTTCTGGGGGACCATTATCTCTAGCTGCACTGTGGCTGCTCCCTTCTGTGGTGTGCTGGTGGGCTACTCTCTAGATGTGATGTGCAGGCTTCTTTCTAGTTATGGTGAGGGTCACTTTAGTTGCAATATCTGAGGGGAGTCCTCCCTCATTGCAATTTGAAAAGGCTTCCTTTCTTGTGGTGGGGAAGCTTATCAATATTTGCCACAGTGTGACTCCACTCTAGGTATGATGAGTGGGGACATCGTCTCCCATTGTATCCAGTGGCGTTTATCAAGTGGCAATGGAGTTCTTTTCTTGAGTTGTGGCAGTTTACTCAGAGTTCCTCCAGAGTTGCAGTATTCCTTCCTCTTGGGTTGTGATAGGGGGCTCTTCAGGTGTCTCTGCTCTTCTTTTGACACAAGGTGTTCCTCACAAATTTTAGCATGGTTTCTCCTCTCTACTTGTGAGGGCCTCCTCTCAATTTATTTCAGGGTCTCCCCTCTATTTGCAGCAGAGGGGAGGTGCGTGATTCTCTACATGTGATGTCTTCGTAAACTCCTCTCTACTTGTGGGAGAAACCTCTCCAGTTTTGGTGGAGATATCCTCTGTCATTGTGACCAGTGACTCCTCTTGTGTTGCAGCAAAGAACTCTGTGGTACCTCTCTAGTTTCCTTCACAGTGGAGTTTCTCAATTATTGCAGTATACAGGGGCATCTATACATATGCAGTGTACAGACTCCTCTTTCATTTTGGCTTGTGGCCAAAGCTAGCTGTGGCCAGGAGCTCTCTCTAATCGCACTATTATTGAGGTTTTTTCTCTTGTTGTGGTGTTGTGGCTCTTTCATGTTGTTGCAGTCATTTCTCTAGTTGCTGTGAGCAAGGTACTACTCTCAAGTTGAGGTGGGATAATCCAATCTAGTGTGACCGAGAAGCCTCCTCTCTAGTTGCAGTGGATGAGTTTCTAGTTGTGGTGGGCTTCCCCTCTCTAGTTGCATTTGGCACGGGTTTTCCTTAACAGTTGCTATGTGTCGTGGGGCTCTTCTCCAATTCTGATACATGGGCGCCTCTCTCGTGTGGTGAGCTGCAGTTCTCTAAATCGGCCTTGGGTGGGTCTTCCTTCATGTGATGTGTGCCTGGGTTCCTCTTGTGGTGGTGTGGTGCTGTTCTCTAGTCATGCTGAGGTCTTATCTTGATTTGCAATTGGAGCTCCTCTTGAGTTGAGGCAGTGAATTCCGAGCCCCTCTTGAGTTCTGGTGGTGGCACCTCTCAAGCTGCACCAGGGGATTTGGGGTCCTTTTGAGTTGTTTTGGGAAACTAAGGGTTCCTCTGGAGTTGCAGCACTAGGCCCCGATCTCCTGTCGAGTTGTGGCAGGTACTTGGTTTTCCTCTGGATTACAGTGCACAACTCAGATTTCTTCTCAAGTTTCCATGAAATGCTTCTCTTGGTTTGAGGCAGGGGACTCAGAGCTTCTCTCGTGTTGTGGTGTTGCTTCCTTTTGAATTGTGGTGTGTTGTCTCCATGGAGAGGGGAGTCCTGTCTACTTTTGGCACCGGGGTCTCCTTACTAATTTATTGTGGGATTGATACTCTCTAATTTTGACTGGCCCCTCTTGAGTTACTTCATCAGCTCATCTCTATTTGCTACAGAGTGTCCCCTATAAGTTGGGATGTCCCAGGGGCTTCTGTCTAGTTGTGGTGAGGGCATCCTCTCCAGCTCTGCTGTTGGAGTGCCTCTGACTTTGCTGCTGGGAGCTCCCCTCGTGATACAGTATCAGATCAAATCAGATCAGTCGCTCAGTCGTGTCCGACTCTTTGCGACACCATGAACTGCAGCACACCAGGCCTCCCTATCCATCACAAGCTCTCCGAGGTCACTCAGACTCACATACAGTATAGGGCTCCTCTTGAATTGAGGCAGATTCTCTCAATTCCTCTTGAATTGTGGTTGTGGTCTTGGGAATCCTCTCAAGTTGCATTGGGGAGCTAGGATCTAGTCTCAGTTTCTGATGGGAAACTCAAGGTTCTTCTCGAGTTGCAGGAAGGGAGTCGGACATCCTCTCGAGTTGAGGTAGAGGACTCAGGGTTCCTCTCGAGTTGCAACAAGGGACTATGTCCCACTAGAATTGCAGCTGAAATGTTGGAGTTCCTCTAAGGTTGCAGCATAAAATTCGAGCTTCCTATTAAGTTTCAACAGGGGACCTGGGGCTACACTCAAGTTATGGCTGGGAAGTCGGGGTACCTTTTGAGTTACAGCAGGGAATTCAGAGCTCCTCCCGAGTTTTAGTGGGATCTCAGGATTCCTCTCGTGTTTCATCACGAGAATCAGTGTTCCACTCAAGCTGTGGCAGGGAATTCAGGGTTCTTCTTCATTTGGGGTGTACTAAGTCTTCCTCTCCTGTTGCACTGGGGCCTCCTCTCAACTTGTATTGGTGTGACTCATCTCTAAGAGGGATGTTCAAGGGGGCTGTTGCAATGTGAGGATGACTACTCACTAGTTTGACATGGGGTTTTTTGTCTAATTTGGGTCAGATTCAATTTTGTAGCTGTGGTGGCTTTGATTCTCTAGTTGTGGTGTGCAAGCACCTCTCTAGTTGTGGTTGGGGCCTCCTCTCTACCTGTGACATGAGTGTTTCTTTCTAGTTGTGGTGTGCTGTGGGCTCCTCTGTAGGTGTGATGGGGGATTATCTCTAGCAGTTGTGTGGCTTCTCCTTTCTAGTTGTGGTGTGTTTATTGACTAACCTCTAGTTGTGGTATGTGTGCTCCTTTCTGGTCATGGTGATGGGGTCATTTACTGCAATACTTGTGGGAAGTCCTCTCTCATTTTAATGTACAGGGGCCTCCTCTTTGGTGGTGGTGGATGGGCTCATCCATATTTGCTGAAGAGTGGCTCCTCACTTTTTATGATGTCTATGGACATCCTCTCACGTTGTGGCCAATGGCGTCTCTCAAGTAGCTCAGCGCTTTTTTCTTGAGTTGTGGCAGCATATCCAAGGCTTATCTCGAGTTTCAATAGTCCCACCTCTTACGTTGTGATGGAGTCTCTGCAAAGTGGTTCTGCTCTTCTTTGGACACTAGGTATTCCTCAAAATTTTAGTGTTGTTACTCCTCTCTACTTGTGAGCACCTCCTCTTGGGTTACTTCAGAAGATTATCTCTATCTGTGATGCTTTGGTGGACTTTTCTATACTTCTGGAGGGAAAAACCTCTCCAGTTTTGGTGGAGGTCTCCTCTCNCCTCCAGTGGTGACAGGGATCGCGTGGTTGCATTCAAGGTTTACCCGGGAAGTCAGGCCTCGTCTCGAGTTGAAGCAAAGAACTCTACTCTCCTCTGGAGATGCGATGGTTATCTCTTTGAGCCCATTTAGTTGACTAAAAGGAATCAAGCCTCCCGTGATTTTTTTTTTCCTTTTTTTAAATTTAACTGTACAATATTGTGNCTCTAGTTGCATTGGGCAGTGGTGTTTCTTAGTCATTGCGGTATGCAAGAGACTCTTTACATAAGCAGTGTGTAGGCTTCTGTCATTTTGGCTTGTGGTAAACACACTAGCTGTGGCCGGGAGCTCTAGTTGCACTGTACTAGGGTTTTCTCTCCAGATGTGGTGTGCTGCTCCTTTGAGTTGTTGCAATCTGTAATCTAGTTGCTGCGGGCAAGGTGCTACTCTCTAGTTGAGGTGGGATATCCAATTTAGTTTTACCCAGAAAACTCCTCTCTAGTTCCAGTGCGGGTCAACTCTCTAGTTGTGGTTCATGGTTAAGTCTCTTCTTGTGGTGGGAATCTCCTCTCTACTTGCATTGGGCAGGGCTTTTCCTGAATAGTTGCAATGGGAGGTGGGTCTCTTCTCCAGATGTGATGTGTGAGAGCTTATCTAATTGTGGTGAGCTGCACTTCTCTAATTGTGTTGTGGGTGCTCCTGTCTTGTAATGATGTGTACTTGGACTCCTCTCTAGTTGTGCTGAAATCTTAGCTCAATTTGCTGTGAGAGTTACGAAGGGGAAGTCAGGGAGGCTCTCGTGGTGCCCCAGGGAAGTCCAATCTCCATTCTAATTGCGAGGGGGAGGTGGGGATTGCTCTCGTGTCACTGCAGGGCAAATAGAACCCATATAGGCTTGTGTCCAGAAATTACATGTTCCTCTCCAGTGGCGACAGGGATCTCGGGATTGCTTTCAAGGTTCACCCTGGGAGTCAGGCCTCATCTTGAGTTGACGTAAAGAACTCCAATCTCGTCTCAAGAGCGACGGGTATTTCTTGCAGCACATTGAGTGGCCTAAAGGGAGTCACGCCCCCTGTGAAGTTTTGAGAAGGGATACGGGATTGCTCTCTAGGCCCTGCAGGAAAAGAAAGGTCTCATCTTGAGATGACGTGGAAATCTCGTGTTGTTTCTCCAGTTCCGGCGCAAGGTGGGGGGTTTCCCTCCAGTTAGGATGGGGAACTTGCGGAGCCTCTCGTTTGGCCCCAGGGATGTCCAGTCTCCATTCGAGTTGCGAAGGGGAACGCGGCATTGCTCTTGAGTCACAGCAGTGAAATCAGGCTTCAAGACGCCTTGAAGGGGTAATCTCAAGGTCTTTCTCGAGTTGCAGCAGGAAAGCCTGTGTTCCCTCGATTTATGACGGTGACTTCAGGGAGCTTCTCATGGTGCCTCTGGGAAGTCAGGAATACTGTGAAGTTGGGAGGGGCCTCTCCGGACTCCACTGTGGTCAGTGCAATGGAAGAGGGCCTCATCTCGAGTGGAAGCAGGAACCCAAGGGTTCCTCTCCTGTTCTGACGTGGGTCTTGGGTTGTGTATGCCATTTCAAACATGAAGTCAGGTCTCAACTTGTGTGGAGGCATGAAATTTTGCTTTCCTCTCGAATTGTCAAAGGAGTTTCAGGCCTCCAGGTGACTTGTATTTGGGACCTGGGATTCTTTTCCAGTTAGCAACTGGGGCATCAGAAATCCCTTTGTTTTGAGTTGATTCTCAGGTGACATCCGAATCTGTGCAAGGGAATCAGGCCTGATCTCGAGTGGATGGGGAAATATGTGGCTTTCAAATTGTGACAAGACTCCCAGGTTCCCCTCCAGTTTCAAATAGATACCAGTCTCCTCTCGAGGTGTGAAGGGGACGTTGGCACTCGTTTTCAGGTGAAGCAGGGCAATCCATACTCATCTTGACTTGAGGACGGGAAAACGAGGCTCTTTTTGACCTGTGGTTGGAAACTCAGCTTCCTCTCGAGTGGGGACAAGTATCTGGGGAAACTTCTGGAGTTTTATAAAGCGTGTCTCATACACTTTCGATTTCCAAAGGGAACGTGGGCTTTCTTTGGAAATGCTGCTGCAGAGAAGGGCCACCTCAAGCGTGCAGGAGAGAATTTCGTGGGTTTTGTGAAGTTGTGGCCGGAAGCTTATGTTTCTTCTCGAGTTGTCTGTCGAATTGGGGGACCCGTTCTTGTCTCCACAGGGAAGTCCGATCTCCTTTGGTGTTGCAAGGGGCACATCGGAAATCCTCACGCATCACAGCAGGGATGAACAGGGCCTCATCTCAAGTTGAGCTAGGAACCTCAGGGTTTCTCTCCTGTTCTGACACTGATTTCGGGGTCTCTGTGGAGTTGGAACTGGCGAGTCAGGCCTGGTCTTGTGTTGAGGCACGAAACTCCGCATGCCTCTCGAGTTGTTCATGGTGTGTCAGGCCACGTGTCGAATTATATTTCAAATCTGCTGCTTTTCTACAGAATGCAACATGGGTGTCAGTGCCCCTTCGTGTTGTGACTTCATCCTTGGAGTTACACTCGGAGAGGTGACTGGGCATTGGGACTTACCTTGATTCAATGGGGAAATTGGTGTCTTTCGGAATGTGGCACAACCCATGAGGCTTCCTCTCGAGTTTCAATGTGAGACTGGCCTCCTCCTGAAGTCCAACGTGAAGGTTGGGATCCCTTTCCAAACAACACAGGGGAATCGAGCCTCATGTCAAGATCAGCAGGGGAGAAAGGACTAAGATTAAGTTGTGCCAGGAAACTCAGTATTACTCTCGAGTGAGATGGGTATGTCGGGAAACTTTTTGAGTTGCATCAAGTGTGTCAAGTAGCGTTTCAGTTTCAAGAGGGAACATGGGATTTCTCTTAAGACGCTGCAGTGGGAAGGGGCCTCTTCTCGTGATGACGGGGTTACCTCGTGTTTTTTCTCTAATTGCGATGGGATTCTCGAGTTATGATGGGGAACTCAGGGAGCCTCTGGTGTTACTCCATTGAAGTCCAATCTCCATTCGAGTTGCGAGGGGGAGCTGTGGTTTGCTCTCGAGTCACTGCAGGAAAAATAGACCTCATCTAGGCTTCTGTCGAGAAACTCCATGTTCCCCTCCAGTGGTGACAGGGATCGCGTGGTTGCATTCAAGGTTTACCCGGGAAGTCAGGCCTCGTCTCGAGTTGAAGCAAAGAACTCTACTCTCCTCTGGAGATGCGATGGTTATCTCTTTGAGCCCATTTAGTTGACTAAAAGGAATCAAGCCTCCCGTGATTTTTTTTTTCCTTTTTTTAAATTTAACTGTACAATATTGTGTTGATTTTGCCATATATCAACATGAATCCCTCACAGGTATTAACATGTTCCCCATCCTGAACACTCCTCCTTGCCCCCTCCTAATACCATCACTCTTGGTCGTACCAGTGCACCATCCCGAAACATGCAGTATCATGCAATGAACCTGGCTTGGCGACTCATTTCATATGTGATATTTTACAGGTTTCAGTTCCATTCTCCCAAATCATCCCACCCTCTCCCTTGCCCACAGAGTGCAAAAGACTGTTCGGTACATCAGTGTATCTTTTGCTGCAAGAAGATCGAACCAGTCCATTCTGAAGGAGATCAATCCTGGAATTTCTTTAGAAGGAATGATGCTAAAGCTGAAACTCCAGTATTTTGGCCACCTCATGCAAAGAGTTGACTCATTGGAGAAGACTCTGATGCTGGGAGGGATTGAGGGCAGGAGGAGAAGGGGACGACAGAGGATGAGATGGCTGGATGGCATCACTGACTCGATGGATGCGAGTCTGGGTGACCTCCGGGAGCTGGTGATGGACAGGGAGGCCTGGCGAGCTGCGGTTCATGGGGTCGCAAAGAGTCGGACACGACTGAGCGACTGATCTGTTCTGATTTGATCTGATACAGGGTAATTGTTACCATCATTCCATATGCCATATATATGTGTTAGTATACTGTATAGGTATTTTTCTTTCTGGCTTATTTAACTCTGTATAATAGGCTCCAGTTTCATCCACCTCATTAGAACTTATTCAAATATATTCTTTTTAATGGTTGAGTAATACTCCATCGTGTATATGTACCATTGCTTTCTTATCCATTCATCTCCTGATGGAAATCTAGGTTGCTTCCATGCCCTGGCTATTATAAAGAGTGANTAATTTGATTAATATGTGTCTTGGGGCGTTTCGTATTGGGTTTATTCTGTTTGGGACTCTCTGGGTTTCTTGGACTTGAATGATTATTTCCTTCCCCATTTTAGGGAAGTTTTCTACTATTATCTCCTCAAGAATTTTCTCATGGTCTTTTTTTTTTTTTGTCTTCTTCTCGGACTCCTATGATTCGAATGTTGTAACATTTAATATTGTCCTGTAGGTCTCTAAATTGTCCTTATTTCTTTGAACTTCCTTGTCTTTGTTCCTCTCTGATACATTTATTTCTACCATTCTATCTTCAAATCCACTAATCCTATCTTCTGCCTCTCTTATTCTACTATTTCTTGCCTCCAGAGTGTTTTGATCTCATTTATTGCATTATTCATTGTATATTGAGTCTTTTTTATTTCTTCTAGGTCCTTGTTAAACCTTTCTTGCATTGTCTCAATCCTTGTCTGCAGACTGTTTATCTGTGATTCCATTTTGATTTCAAGATTTTGGATCAATTTCACTATCATTATTCAGAATTCTTTATCAGGTATATTCCCTATCTCTTCCTCTTTGGCTTGGTGCGCATTTATCCTGTTCCTTTACCTGCTGGGTATTCCTCTGTCTCTTCATTTTGTTTACATTGCTGAGTTCGAGGTGTCCATTCTGTATTCTGGCAGTTTGTGGAGTTTCCTTTATCATGGAGTTTCCTTGCTGTGTGTCGTTTTGTACAGGTGTCTTGTCAAGGTTTCTTGGTTATGGAAGCTTGTGTTGTTGTTCTGGTGGGTGGAGCTGGATTTCTTCTCTCTCCTTTCTAAGACAATGGATTGCTTTCCTGCGTGCCTGATGTTCTCTGCCGGCATTCAGAAGTTGTTTGTGAAATTTACTTGGTGTTTAAATGTAATTTTGATGAATTTGTGGGGGGAGAATTTGGTCTCCCAGTTCTATTCCTTCACCAGCTTAGCTACTTCCTGTCCTGTGGAGTTTTGAGAGAGGACTTGGGACTGCTGTCTAGGCCCTGCAGGAAAAGAAGGGCCTCATCTAGGGAAGAGGGTGGAATCTCGTGAATTTTCTTGAGCTGTTGCACGACTTGTGGGTTTCTCTCGAGTTATGACAGGGAACTCAAGGAGCTTTTTGTGTCCCCAGGGAAGTCCAGTCTCGATTCGAGTTGCGAGGGGGAGCGCGGCATTGCTCTCAAATCATGGCAGGGGAATCAGGCCTCAAGAACCATTGAAGGGGGAATCTCCAGGACTTTCTCGAGTTGCAGCAGGACAAACTGGGTTCCATCGACTTGTGACGGTGACTTCATGTAGCTTCTCATGGTACCTTTCGGAATTCAGGAATACTGTGGAGTTGGGAGTGTCATCTTGGGACCCCACTGAGGTTGGTACAAGGGAAGAGGGCCTCATCTAGTGTGGAGGTGGGAACCTCAGGATACCTCTCATCTTCTGCCATGGGTCTCCGTGTGTGTATGCCATTTCAAACACGGAGTCAGTTCTCGGCCTCTGTGGAGGCATGGAACTCTTCTTTCATCTCGAATTGTCAAAGGTGTTAAAGGCTTCCAGGTGAGTTGAATTTGGAACCTGACCCTCTTTTCCAATTAGGAATCGGGACATCAGGAGTCACTTCGTGTTGTGAGTGGATTCTCAGCTGACATTCGAATCGGTGCAAGAGAATCAGGCCTGATCTCGACTGGATGGGAAAATATGTGGCTTTCGAATTGTGACAAGACCCCTGCGTTCCCCTCCATTTTCAAGTAGATTCCAGCCTTCTCTAGAGGTGCACTGGGATGTCGGCATTCCTTTCCAGGAGAAGCAGGGCAATCAAATCTCATCTCAAGTTGAGGAGGGGAAAATGGGTCTCTTCTTGACTTGTGGTGGGAAACTCAGTATTGCTCTCGAGTGGGGACGGGTATTTGGGTAACTTCTGAAATTTCACCAACTGTGTAAAGTACCCTTTCGAGTTCCTAGAGGGAACGTGGGCTTTCTTTGTAAACGCTGCATGGTAAATTGGCCTCCTCAAGCATTCAGGTGAGAATTTCCTGTTTTGCGTGGAGCTGTGGTGAGAAACTTAGGGTTTCTCTTGAGTTATGTGTCGACCTGAGGGACCCACTCGTGTCTCCTCAGGGAAGTCAGATCTCCTCTGGCATTGCGAGGGGGCACCTATGGATTCCTCGCGCTTCATTTCAGGGATGAAAAGGGCCTCATCTCAAGTTGAGGCAGGAAATTCAGTGTTCCTTTCCATTTCTGACATCGATCTCGGGGTCTCTGTGGAGTTGGAACAGGGGAGTGCAGCCTCATCTTGTGTTGAGGCAGGGAACTCCGCTTGCCTCTCGAGTTGTTCACAGGACGTCAGGCCACTTGTCGAATTGTATTTGGAACCTGCAGGTTTTTCCAGAGGATGTAACTGGAGTGTCAGTGCCCCTAAGACTTGTGACTTCATCGTCAAGGTTACATTCGAAGAGGTGCCCGGGATTCAGGACTTAACCTGAGTGGATGGGGAAATCGGTTTCTTTCGGATTGTGGCACGACCCTCAAGGCTTTCTCTCAAGTTTCAGTGTGCGACCAGCCTCCTCCTGAGGTGCAAAGGGAAGGTCGGTATCCCTTTTCAGACAAAGCAGGAGAGTCCACCCTCATGTCGAGATCAGGAGGGCAGAAGGGGCTCAATTTAAGTTGTGCCAGGAAACTCCGTGTTCCTCTCAAATGAGACCGGTATGTCGGGCGACATTTTAAGTTGCATCAAGGGTATCAAGTACCTTTCGGATGTCAAGAGGGAACGTGGTATTTCTCTCGAAACGCTGCAGTGGGAAAAGGCCTTATATGGTGATGACGGTGGAAACTCGTTGTTTTCCTCGATTTGCAGCGGGATTCTTGAGTTAACACGGGGAATTCAGGCAACCTCTCCTGTGGCTCCAGGGAAGCCCAATCTCCATTCGAGTTGCAATGGGGAGCTGGGAATTGTTCTTAAATCACTGCAGGTCAAATAGACCTCATCTAGATTTGTGTCCAGAAACTCTGTGTTCCTCTCCAGTTTTGACAGTGATCTCGGCGTTGCATTACAGGTTCACCTGGGGAGTCAAGCCTCATCTCAAGTTGAAGCAAAGAACTCCGCTCTACTCTCCAGTTGCGACGTGTATCTCTTGGAGCCAACTGAGTGGCCTAAAGGGAGTCAAGCCTCCTGTGGAGTTTTGAGAGGAGACTCAGAATTTCTCTCTAGGCCCTGCAGGAAAAGAAGGGCCTCATCTCACGATGACTAAGGAATCTCGTGTTTTTTCTCGAGCCGTGGTGCAATGTGGTGTTTCTCTCAAGTTATAACAGGGAACTCAGGGAGACTTTCGTGTGGCCTCAGGTAAGTCCAATATCCATTCGAGTTTCATGGGGCTGCGCGGCCTGCTCTCCAGTCATGGCAGGGAATCGGGCCTCAAGATGCTTTGAAAGGAGAATCTCATGGTGTTTCTTGAGTTGCGGCAGGAAACCCTGGGTTAACTCGACTTGTGATGGTGAACTCAGAGAACTTCTCATGGTTCCTATGGGAAAGCAGGAATACTGTCTAGTTGGGAGGTGCCTCTCAGGACTCAGCTGGGTTCGGTGCAATGGAAGAAGGCCTCATTTCAAGTTGAGGTGGGAACCTAAGTGTTCCTCTCCTGTTCTGACGTGGGTCTCGGGGTGTGTATGTCATTTCAAACAGGGAGTCAGGTCTCGACTTGTGTGGAGATATGGAACTCTGATTGATTCTCCAGTTGACAAAGGGGCTTCAGGCACCCACACGAGTTGAATTTGGGACCTGTGGCTCTTTTCTAATTAGCACCCGAGGCATCAGAACTTCCTTCGTGTTGTGAGTTATCTCGGCTGACATTCGAATCGGTGCAAGGGAATCANCCAAGGCTAGATTTATTGCCCAGGATGTGATCTATCCTGGAGAAAGTTCCGTGTGCACTTGATAAAAATGTGAAATTCACTGTTTTGGGATGAAATATCCTGTAGATATCAATTAGGCCTAACTGGTCTATTGTATCGTTTAAAGTTTGTGTTTCCTTGTTAATTTTCTGTTTAATTGATCTATCCATAGTTGTGTGTGGGGTATTAAAGTCTCCCTCTATTATTGTGTTATTATTAATTTCTCCTTTCATACTTGTTAGCATTTGTCTTACATATTGTGGTACTCCTATGTTGAGTGCATATGTATTTATAATTGCTACATTTTCTTCATGGATTGATCCTTTCATCATTATGTACTGACCTTCTTATTCTCTTTTCACAGCCTTTGTTTTAAAGTCTATTTTATCTGATATGTGTATTGCTAGTCCTGCTTTCTTTTGGTCTCTATTTGCATCGAAAATCTTTTCCCAGCCCTTCACTTTCAGTCTGTATGTGTCTCTTGTTTTACGGGGCTCTCTTGTAGACAACATAGGTAGGGGTCTTGTTTTGGGGTCCATTCAGCCAGTCTTTGTCTTTTAGTTGGGGCATTCAATCCATTTATGTTTAAGGTAATTATTGATAAGCATGATCCTGTTGCCATTTACTTTACTGTTTTGGATTCGAATTTATGCACCCTTTTTGTGTTTCCTGTCTAGAGAATATCCTTTAGTATTTGTTGGAGAGCTGGTTTGGTGGTGCTGAATTCTCTCACCTTTTGCTTGTCTGTAAAGCTTTGATTTCTCCTTCATATTTGAATGAGATCCTTGCTGGGTACAATAATCTGGACTGTAGGTTATTTTCTTTCATCACTTTAAGTATATCTTGCCATTCTCTTCTGGCTTGAAAAGTTTGTATTGAAAGATTCGCTGTTATCATTATGGGAAGTCCCTTGTGTGTTATTTGTTGTGTTTCCCTTGGTGCTTTTAATATTTTTTCTTTGTGTTTGATCTTTGTTAATTTGATTATTGAAGCCATGAAATTAAAAGACGCTTACTCCTTGGAAGGAAAGTTATGACCAACCTAGATAGCATATTGAAAAGCACAGACATCAGTTTGCCAACAAATGTTTGCCTAGTCAAGTCTATGGTCTTTCCTGTGGTCATGTATGTATGTGAGAGCTCGACTGTGAAGACGGCTGAGCGCAGAATAATTGATGCTTTTCAACTGTGATGTTGGAGAATACTCTTGAGAGTCCCTTGGACTGCAAGGAGATCCAAGCAGTCCATTCTGAAGGAAATCAGCCCTGGGATTCCTTTGAAAGTATTGATGCTAAAGCTGAAACTCCAGTATTTTGGTCAACTCATGCGAAGTGTTGACTCATTGGAGAAGACTCTGATGCTGGGAGGGATTGGGGTCAGGAGGACAAAGGGACGACAGAGGATGAGATAGCTTTATGGCATCACTGACTCGATGGATGTGAGTCTGAGTGACCTCTGAGAGCTAGTGATGGACAGGGAGGCCTGGCCTGCTGCAGTTCATGGGGTCGCAAATAGTCGGACACAACTGAGCGACTGATCTGATCTGATCTGAATTTGATTAATATGTGTCTTGGGGCATTTCATCTTGGATTTATCCTGTTTGGAACTCTCTGGATTTCTTGGCCTTGAATGATTATTTCCTTCCCCATTTTAGGGAAGTTTTCTACTATTATCTCCTCAAGAATTTTCTCATGGTCTTTTTTTTTTTTTGTCTTCTTCTCGGACTCCTATGATTCGAATGTTGTAACATTTAATATTGTCCTGTAGGTCTCTAAATTGTCCTTATTTCTTTGAACTTCCTTGTCTTTGTTCCTCTCTGATACATTTATTTCTACCATTCTATCTTCAAATCCACTAATCCTATCTTCTGCCTCTCTTATTCTACTATTTCTTGCCTCCAGAGTGTTTTGATCTCATTTATTGCATTATTCATTGTATATTGAGTCTTTTTTATTTCTTCTAGGTCCTTGTTAAACCTTTCTTGCATTGTCTCAATCCTTGTCTGCAGACTGTTTATCTGTGATTCCATTTTGATTTCAAGATTTTGGATCAATTTCACTATCATTATTCAGAATTCTTTATCAGGTATATTCCCTATCTCTTCCTCTTTGGCTTGGTGCGCATTTATCCTGTTCCTTTACCTGCTGGGTATTCCTCTGTCTCTTCAT
>SJYM01003596.1:0-13273 GCA_006410775.1 Tragelaphus imberbis | reverse complement strand
CTCATGTCGAGATCAGGAGGGCAGAAGGGGCTCAATTTAAGTTGTGCCAGGAAACTCCGTGTTCCTCTCAAATGAGACCGGTATGTCGGGCGACATTTTAAGTTGCATCAAGGGTATCAAGTACCTTTCGGATGTCAAGAGGGAACGTGGTATTTCTCTCGAAACGCTGCAGTGGGAAAAGGCCTTATATGGTGATGACGGTGGAAACTCGTTGTTTTCCTCGATTTGCAGCGGGATTCTTGAGTTAACACGGGGAATTCAGGCAACCTCTCCTGTGGCTCCAGGGAAGCCCAATCTCCATTCGAGTTGCAATGGGGAGCTGGGAATTGTTCTTAAATCACTGCAGGTCAAATAGACCTCATCTAGATTTGTGTCCAGAAACTCTGTGTTCCTCTCCAGTTTTGACAGTGATCTCGGCGTTGCATTACAGGTTCACCTGGGGAGTCAAGCCTCATCTCAAGTTGAAGCAAAGAACTCCGCTCTACTCTCCAGTTGCGACGTGTATCTCTTGGAGCCAACTGAGTGGCCTAAAGGGAGTCAAGCCTCCTGTGGAGTTTTGAGAGGAGACTCAGAATTTCTCTCTAGGCCCTGCAGGAAAAGAAGGGCCTCATCTCACGATGACTAAGGAATCTCGTGTTTTTTCTCGAGCCGTGGTGCAATGTGGTGTTTCTCTCAAGTTATAACAGGGAACTCAGGGAGACTTTCGTGTGGCCTCAGGTAAGTCCAATATCCATTTGAGTTTCATGGGGCTGCGCGGCCTGCTCTCCAGTCATGGCAGGGAATCGGGCCTCAAGATGCTTTGAAAGGAGAATCTCATGGTGTTTCTTGAGTTGCGGCAGGAAACCCTGGGTTAACTCGACTTGTGATGGTGAACTCAGAGAACTTCTCATGGTTCCTATGGGAAAGCAGGAATACTGTCTAGTTGGGAGGTGCCTCTCAGGACTCAGCTGGGTTCGGTGCAATGGAAGAAGGCCTCATTTCAAGTTGAGGTGGGAACCTAAGTGTTCCTCTCCTGTTCTGACGTGGGTCTCGGGGTGTGTATGTCATTTCAAACAGGGAGTCAGGTCTCGACTTGTGTGGAGATATGGAACTCTGATTGATTCTCCAGTTGACAAAGGGGCTTCAGGCACCCACACGAGTTGAATTTGGGACCTGTGGCTCTTTTCTAATTAGCACCCGAGGCATCAGAACTTCCTTCGTGTTGTGAGTTATCTCGGCTGACATTCGAATCGGTGCAAGGGAATCAGGTCTGATCTCGAATGGATGGGTAAATAAGTGGTTTTTGAATTGTGACAAGACCCCCGGGTTCCCCTCCAGTGTCAAATAGATACAAGCCTCATCTCGAGGTGCGAAGGGGACGTCGGTATTTCTTTCCAAGTGAAGCAGGGCAATCGATCCTCATCTCAACTTGAGGAGGGGAAAAGGGCTCTTCTTGACTTGTGGCGGGAAACTCAGCATTCCTCTTGAGTGGGGACAGGTATCCGGGAAAACTTCTGAAGTTTCTTGGAGCATGTCAAGTACACTTTTGTGATCCAAGAGGGAACATGGGCTTGCTTTGGAAATGTAGCAGCGTCAAAGGGGCCCCTAAAGCGTGCAGGGGAGAATTTGGTGGGTTGGGTGGAGTTGTGGCAGGAAGCTACAATTTCCTCTCGAGTTGCGTGTCGACCCGGGCGACCTGCTCCTGTCTCCTAAATTAAGTCAAACCTGCTTTGGTAATGCTAAGGGCACCTAGGGATTCCTTGAGCATGGCTTCCAGGATGAATAAGGCCTCATCTCGAGTTGAGGCGGTAACCTCAGTGTTCCTCTCTATTTCAGACATCAATCTCAGGGTCTCTGCGAAGTTGGAAGAGGGGAGTCAGGCCTCATTTTGTGTTCAGGCACGAATGTCCGCTTGCTTGTAAATGTATTATGGGGTTTCAGGCCACATGTTGTTATTTTAGAACCTGTGGCTTTTTCCAGAGGATGTAACAGGGGTGTCAGTGCCCCTTAATGTTGTGACTTCATCCTTGGAATTACATTCAAAGAGGTGACCGGGCATCGAACCTTACCTTGAGTGGATGGGGAAATCGGTGTCTTTCAGAATGTGGCAGGAACCGCGAGGCTTCCTCTCGAGTTCCCATGTGAGACCGGCCTCCTCTTGAGGTGCGACTGGAAGGGAGGGATCCCTTTCCAGACAAAGCGTAGGGAACGAACCTCAAGTTGAAATCAGGAGGGAAGAAGGGGCTAAAAGGAATTGTGCTGGGAAGCTCGATGTTCCTCTCCTATGAGACCAGTTAGTTGGGCCACATGTGAAGTCTCCTCAAGGCAGTCTAGTTCCGTTTGAATGATCCAATGCGTTCGTTGGATTTCTCTCAAGACACTGCAAGGGGAAAGGGCCTCATATGCTGATGACTGGGCAACCACGTTGTTGTTCTCCAATTACAGCAGGATTCTCGAGTTACGACGGGGGACACAGGGAGCGTCTCGTGTGGTCCCAGGGAAGAACAATCTCATTCAAAATGAAATGGGAGAGCAGGGGTTTGCTCTCAAGTCGCTGCAGGGCAAAGAGATCTCTTCTAGTCTTCTAGACCTGTGTCCAGAAACTCCGTGTTCCCCTTCGGGGGCGCTATGGACCTCGGGGTTGCACTCAAGCTTCAGCCGGGGAGTCAGGCCTCGTCTCGAGTTGAAACAAAAGAACTCCCCTCTCCTCTCGAGGGGCCAAGGCTAGCTCTTGAAGCCATTTGTGCAAAAAAAAAAAAAAAAAGGAATCAAGCCTTCTGTGGAGTGTTGAGACAGGACTCGGGGTTGATCTCTAGACCCTGCACGAAAAGAAGTGCCTCATCTGGTGATGCCAGGGAAATCTAATGGTGTTTTCTCGAGCTGCGGATCGATGTGTGGTCTTTCTCTCGACCTACGACGGGGAACTCAGGGAGCCTTTCTTGTGTCCCCAGGGAAGTCCAGTCCCCATTTGAGTAGCGAGGAGGGCCCGGCACGGCTCTTGAGTCACGGCAGGGTAATCGGGCTTCAAGACGTGATGAAGTGGGTATCTAGAGGTGTTTCTCGAGTTGCTGTAAGAATCCCTAGGTTCCCTGGGCTTGTGAAGGTGACCTCTGGCAGCTTCCCTTGGTGCCTATGAGAAAAGGGAATACTGTGCAGTTGAGAGGGTTGTCTTGGGATTCCCCTGGGTTCAGTGCCAAGGAAGAGGGCCTCATCTGGTGGTGAGGTGGGAATCTCAGGCTTCCTCTCCTGTTCTGACATCGATCTCAGTGTCTTTGTGGGTTTGAACAGGGAGTTATACCTCACCTTGTGAGGAGGCATGGAAATCTGCTTGCCTGTCGAAGTGTTCCTGGGGTGTCAGGCTACTTGTCGAGTTGTCCTTGGAAGCAGCGTCTCTTTTGGGAGGATGCACCCAGGGTGTCAGTGCACCGTCGTGTGGTACCTTCATCCTCGGGGTTCCATTGGAAAAGGTGCGCAGACTTCGGGAGTTCTCTTGAGTGGACTGGGAAATCGGTGTCTTTCGGAATGTGGTACGAACCTCGAGGCCTCCTCTCGAGTTTCCAAGTGAGACCGGCCTCCTCCTGAGGTGGGACTGGAAGGTTGGGATCCCTTTCCAGAGTAAGAATGCGGATCGACCCTCATGTCAAGATCAGGAGGGAAGAAGCGGCTCAGAGGAAGTTGTGCTGGGAACCTCGGTGTTCCTCTCCAATGAGAGGAACGGTATGTTGGGCCACATTTGAAGTTTCCACAAGGCTGTCTAGTTCTGTTTCGACTATCCAGTGGGTTTGAGGGATTTCTCTCAACACTCTACAGTGGGAAATGTCCTCCTCTGGCGTGGAGTGGGAATTCCTATCTTGTTGCATTATGCTGTGCTGCTCCTCTCTAGGTGCAGTTTGCTGCCTCATCTCTATTTGTGATTTGAGTGGCTAATCTCTGCTATTGAAATGGATCCTCCTCTCTAGATGTGGTGTGCAAGACTGCCTCTGTCTAGGGGCGGGTGTGGGGCCTCCTTTCTACATGCAGTGTCCGATTTGGGTCTTCTCTTGTTGCAGTGTGTGGGTTCCTCCCACGTTTTGGTGGGGGACTCCAATCGAGTTGCACTGGGAGACTTATTGTTCCTCTCAAGTTGAGTTAAGACCTCCACTCGAGATTTGTTTTTTGGGGGAGGAGGGGTGGCTCCTCTGTAGTAGCATTGTGCAGGGTTGCTTCTGTTTAATTTTGATGTGTGAGTGGCTAAACTACCTGTGGAATGGAGCTCCTCTCTTGTTGGTGCGGTGGGTCAACACTTAGTTGTGTTGGGTGTGCTTCTCTCTGGTTGTGGTGTTCAGGCTCCTCTTGAGTTGTGTTAAGGGAGGTCTTCCCTAGTTGTAGTGTTTGAGGGGGCACCTCTAGAGTTGTGGTGGAGTATTTCTCTTGATTGTCATGGGTGTTTGCTCTTTGGGAATGATGTGCCCAGGCACTCTTTCCAGCTGCAATATCTGCCAGCCTCCTCTCTAATTTTGGCATTTCCCCTCCTCTTTAGTGGTGGTGTCTGTGCCTCCTCTCTTGTTTTGGCAGGAGACTTCTGTCTAATTGCATTGTGCTGGAATGCTCCTCTCAAATGTTGATTTTCAGGGAGCTGCTCTCTAATTGTAGCATGTTGTCTACTTGCTAGTTTTGACTAGTTTTATCCTCTCTGACATTTGAGGGGCATCTACTCGATTTTGAGGAGTGGGTTCATTTTTTTTGTGGCAGTGACCCTCTATAGGTGCAATGTCAGAGGTCTACTTTCTAGCTGTGGTAAGGGTCATACTCTCCAGTTTCGGTGGGTGGGCTCCTCTCTCGTTGTGGCCATTGGCTTCTCTCTCGTTGTGGCATAGGCTTCCTCTCAAATACCGAAGGGGTTTTGGGGCTCCTCTCTTGTTGCAGAGTACCTCATCTGTGGGCTATCTGTGAGGTGGGTGTTCACTCTACTTGTTGTTTGGGGGCTCCTTACTGTTTTCCATGGGGTTGTGACCCCACTCTAATTGTGAAAGGCTTCTCTTGAGTTACTTCAGTGTCTTCATCACTCTTTTCAGCACAAGAGATCCTTTTTAGGTGCAATGTGCCAGACGGCTCCTCTCTAGTTTTTGCAGGGAATTTTTCTCCAGTTTTGGTGGGGTGTCCTAGTTTCTTCACTGGGGGCTCCTTCCTTGTGATGGGAACGGTCTCCAGTCGAGTTGTGGTGAAGGACTTGTTGTTTCTCTCAATTTGTGACAGGTGATTCGGGGTTCCTTTAGAGTTGTGCAGGTGCATACTCTTGAGGGGCAGCTCAAGAGTATGGGCAGCTCCTCTCTAGTAGCAATTAGCAGGCTGGTTCCTGTCTAGTTGTGATGTGTGGTATGCTACTGTATAGTTATGGCATAGGATTTCACTCTAGTTGCAGTGGGGGTCAACCGACAGTTTTGTTTTTGTTCACCTCTAATTGTGGTTTGCATTTTTGTCTACAGTTGTAGTGGGGTTGGAGGATACTCATTAGTTGTGGTAAGGGTACTCCTCTCTGGATATTGTGACATACTCCTCTTGGACTGTGGTGTGGGTGCTTCTTCTATGGTTGTGATGTGAAAGGGCACTTTTTCCAGTAGTGGGTTGAAGGAATATACTCTCTAATTGTAGCAAGGTACATCATCTTTACTTGTGGTGTGTTTACCTCTTCTCTACTCATAGCAGGGAGGGTATGTTTAGCTGTGATGTGTTGGTGTGCTTCTCTCTAGTGTCAATAATCAGCGGGGCTACTGTCCAGTTCCCATGCGGTTCTCTCCTCTAGTTGTGGTGTGGGGCTCCTCTCTTTTTATGATTTGAGGGAAAGGTCCTTTCTAGTTGTGGTGGACTTTTCTCCAGTTGTGTTGTGTAGGCTCCTCTCTTCTTGTTGTCGGGTGCTGCTTTATAGATGTGACAGGGGGCTCTGAGCTAACTTCAGGGTGCACGAGACTCTCAGCTTGTGGCTGGATCTCCTCTCCAGTTGTTGCAAAATTTACCTCTCGAGTTGCTGCAGGAGGCACCACTCTAGTTTTGGTGGGTGGCTCATCTGAAATTGGAGATAGAAATGGAAACCAACTCCAGTATTCATGCCTGGAAAATCCCATGGATGGAGGGGCTTTGGAGGCTACAGTCGATGGGGGTGCCAAAAGTCAGATACTACTGAGCAAATTCACTTTAACATTTTGTCATAAGCCCCCAGTGACTAAGATGATAAAGAATCTGCCTGGGATGCAAGAGACATGGGTTTGATCCCCGGTTCAGGAAGATCCTCTGGAGAAGGGCATGACAACCCACCCTGGCATTCTTGCCTGTAGAATCCCATGGACAGAAAAGTCTGGCTAGCTACACAGTCCATGGGATCACAAAGAGTCGGAAATTACTGAGCAGCTATCACACAATCATCTGTAATTGTGGTGGGAGACTCCTTTCTAGCTGTGGCATTGCACCTTCTTTCTAGTTGTGTTTTGCTGATGAGCTCCACTTAAGTTTCAGGGGGAAGCTCTTCTACAGGTGTGATGGTGTACTCATCTATGGCTTTAATATTGGGGCCTCTTTCTAGCTATAGTGTGCAAGGTCCTCTGTAGTTGTAGTGAGGTGCTCTTCTTTCGTTGTGATGTCTCTGGGGATTCCTCTCTCATTGCGATGTGCAGAGGGTCTCCTCACTAGTTGTGTTGTGATGCTTGTCTCTCTTTGCAGTGAATGAGCTCCTCTCTAGATGTGATGTCTGGAGGGCTCCTCTTCTGTTGTGGACAGGGGTTTCTCTCAAGTTGGGTCGAAGTTCTCCTCTACAATTTTCCCAGGGTACTCGGAACTCCTCTTGATATGTGGTTGTACCTCCTCTAACATTTTTTATGTGGAGAGCTACGTGGCAAGGGGTCTTCTCTAATTTTGCACTATGGGTTCCTCACTCATTTTGGTGGTGTTGACTGCCTCTAACTGTGACAGATGGTTAACTTTCTAGTTGTGGTGAGGGAGCTCCTCTCCAGTTGTGTTTGTGGGGGGGGGCTTTTCCTCAATAGTGTTGGTTTGTCTGGGGATCTTCTCCACGTGAAGAATGCAGGCTCCTCTGGAAATTCAGTGGGAGGCATATCTATTGTTGTTAAGGTGGGCTCTACTCTAAGTCTAATTTCAGGTGCTCCTGTTTAGTTGTGGGGGACTTCTCTCTAGTTGTGTTGTGTTGTGTTATGTCTAGTGGTGGCAGTGTGCAACTTTCTTATTGTGACAAAGGACTCCAAGATAGTTGTGTTTTTCATGGGGGTCTCTAGTTGTAGTGGGGTCATCTCTCTTTGTGGTCATGTACTCCTCCTTATTTGTCTCAGGAGACAGATATAATTTTGCTGTGGGGGCTCGAGGCTCCTCTAAAGGAGGCAGAGGATCCTGTCAAGATGAAGTAGGGGGCTCCCCTGGAGTTCCTTTGGTGAGCTCCTATCCAACTGTGTCTGGGGACTCCACTTTACCTGTGGCATGGGTGTTTCTTTCTAGTTGTGATGTGTTGCTAGCTCCTCCTGAGTATCAATGGGGGTTCTTCTGTAGTTGTGGTGGGTGATTATTTGTAGCTGCACTGTGTCTGCTCCCTTCTTCTCTGGTGTGCTGGTGGGCTACTCTCTAGATGTGATGTGCAGCCTTCTTTCTAGTTATGGTGAGGGTCTCTTTAGTTGCAATATCTGAGGGGAGTCCTCCCTCATTGCAATTTGAAAAGGCTTCCTTTCTTGTGGTGGGGAAGCTCATCAATATTTGCCACAGTGTGACTCCACTCTAGGTATGATGTGTGGGGTCATTGTCTACCATTGTGTCCAGTGGCTTTTATCAAGTGGCAGTGGAGTTCTTTCCTTGGGTTGTGATAGGGGGCTCTTCAGGTAGCTCTGCTCTTCTTTTTACACAAGGTGTTCCTCAGAAATTTTAGCATGGCTGCTCCTCTCTATTTGTGAGGACCTCCTCTCGATTTACTTCAGGGTCTCCCCTCTATTTGCAGCCGAGGGGAGGTGCGTGATTCTCTACGTGTGAGGTCTTCATAAACTCCTCTCTACTTGTGGGAGAATCCTCTCCAGTTTTGGTGGAGATATCCTCTGTCATTGTTACCATTGACTCCTCACGTGTTGCAGCAAAGAACTCTCTGGTACCTCTCTAGTTTCCTTGACAGTGGAGTTTCTCAATTATTGCATTATGCAGGTGAATCTATACATAATGCGGTGTACAGACTCCACTCTCATTTTGGCATATGGCCAAAGCTAGCTGTGACCAGGCACTCTCTCTAGTTGCACTATTTTAGGGGTTTTTCTCTAGTTGTGGTGTGGTGGCTCTTTCACGTTGTTGCAGTCATTACTCTAGTTTTGGTGAGCAAGGTACTACTCTGTAGTTGAGGCGGGATAATCCAATATAGTTTGACCCAGAAGCCTCCTCTCTGGTTGCAGTGCAGGTCAACACTCTGTTTGTGGTGGGTGGTTTAGTCTCTAGTTGTGGTGGGGTTCCCCTCTCTAGTTACATTGGGCATGGGTTTTCCTTAACAGTTGCTATCTGTCGTGTGGCTCTTCTCCAATTCTGATACATGGGTGCCTCTGTGGTGTGGTGAGCTGCAGTTCTCTAATTGTGCCTTGGGTGGTACTTCCTTCTAGTGATTTGTGCCTGGGTTCCGCTTGTGGTGTTGTGGTGCTCCTCTCTAGTCATGCTGAGGTCTTATCTTGATTTGCAATGGGAGCTCCTCTTGAGTTGAGGCAGTGCATTCAGAGCCCCTCTTGAGTTCTGGTGGTGGCACCTCTCAAGTTGCACCAGGGGATTTGGGGTCCTTTCGAGTTGTGTTGGAAAACTAAGAGTTCCACTGGAGTTGCAGCAGTAGGCCCCGATCTCCTGTCGAGGTGTGGCAGGTACTTGGTTTTCCTCTGGATTACAGTGCACAACTCAGATTTCCTCTCAAGTTTTCATGAAATGCTCCTCTTGGTTTGAGGCCGGGAACTCAGAGCTTCTCTTGTGTTGTGGTGATGCTTGCTCTTGGGTTGTGGTGTCTTGTCTCCATGGAGGAGTGAGTCCTGTCTACTTTTGGCACTGGGTGGTCCTTACTAGTATTGTGGGATTGATGCTCTCTAATTTTGAGTGGCTCCTCTTGAGTTACTTCATCGGCTCATCTCGACTTGCTACAGAGTATCCCCTATAAGTTGGGATGTCCCAGGGGCTGCTCTCTAGTTGTAGTGAGGGCATCCTCTCCAGCTCTGGTGTTGGAGTGCCCCTGACTTTGTTGTTGGGAGCTCCCCTCATGATAGAGTATAGGGCTCCTCATGAATTGAGGCAGATTCTCTCAGTTCCTCTCGAGTTGTGGTTGTGGTCTTGGGAATCCTCTCAAGTTGCATTGGGGGGCTAGGATCTAGTCTCAGTTTGTGATGGGAAACTCAAGGTTCTTCTCAAGTTGCAGGAAGGGAGTCGGTCCTCCTCTTGAGTTAAGGTAGATAACTCAGGGTTCCTCTCGAGTTGCAGTAGGAGACTATGGCACACTAGAATTGCAGCTGAAAACTCAGAGTTCCTCTCCAGGTGCAGCATAAAATTCAAGCTTCCTATTAAGTTGCAACAGGGGACTGGGGCTCCCCTCAAGTTGTGGCTGGGAAGTTGGGGTACCTCTTGAGTTGCAACAGCGGACTCAGAGCTCCTCCTGAGTTTCAGTGGGATCTCAAGATTCCTCTCGTGTTTCAGTGTGAGAATCAGTGTTCCACTCAAGCTGTGGCAGGGAATTCAGGGTTCTTCTCCATTTGGGGTGTACTCAGTGTTCCTCTCATGTTGCACTGGGGCCTCCTCTCAAGTTTTATTGCTGTGATTCGTGTCTAACAGCGATGTTCAAGGGGGCTGTTGCAATATGCGGATGGCTTCTCACTAGTTTGGCATGGGGTTTTTTCTCTAGATTGGGTCAGATTCAATTCTGTACCTGTGGAGGCTTTGATTCTTTCTAGTTGTGTTGTTCAAGCACCTCTCTAGTTGTGGTTGGAGACTCCTCTATACCTGTGGCTTCTTCTTTCTAGTTGTGGTGTGTTTATGGGCTAACCTTTAGTTGTGGTATGTGTGCTCCTTTCTGGTCATGGTGAGGGGGTCATTTGCTGCAATACTTGTGGGAAGTCCTCTCTCATTTTAGTGTACAGGGGCCTCCATTCTGGTTGTGGTGGAGGGGCTCTTCCATATTTGCTGAATAGTGGCTCCTCTCTTTTTATGATGTTTATGGACATCCTCTCACGTTGTGGCCAATGGCGTCTCTCAAGTAGCTCAGCATTTTTTCTTGAGTTGTGACAGCATATCCAGGGCTCATCTCGAGTTTCAGTAGTCCCACCTCTTAGATTGTGATGGANCAAGTTGCATTGGGGGGCTAGGATCTAGTCTCAGTTTGTGATGGGAAACTCAAGGTTCTTCTCAAGTTGCAGGAAGGGAGTCGGTCCTCCTCTTGAGTTAAGGTAGATAACTCAGGGTTCCTCTCGAGTTGCAGTAGGAGACTATGGCACACTAGAATTGCAGCTGAAAACTCAGAGTTCCTCTCCAGGTGCAGCATAAAATTCAAGCTTCCTATTAAGTTGCAACAGGGGACTGGGGCTCCCCTCAAGTTGTGGCTGGGAAGTTGGGGTACCTCTTGAGTTGCAACAGCGGACTCAGAGCTCCTCCTGAGTTTCAGTGGGATCTCAAGATTCCTCTCGTGTTTCAGTGTGAGAATCAGTGTTCCACTCAAGCTGTGGCAGGGAATTCAGGGTTCTTCTCCATTTGGGGTGTACTCAGTGTTCCTCTCATGTTGCACTGGGGCCTCCTCTCAAGTTTTATTGCTGTGATTCGTGTCTAACAGCGATGTTCAAGGGGGCTGTTGCAATATGCGGATGGCTTCTCACTAGTTTGGCATGGGGTTTTTTCTCTAGATTGGGTCAGATTCAATTCTGTACCTGTGGAGGCTTTGATTCTTTCTAGTTGTGTTGTTCAAGCACCTCTCTAGTTGTGGTTGGAGACTCCTCTATACCTGTGGCTTCTTCTTTCTAGTTGTGGTGTGTTTATGGGCTAACCTTTAGTTGTGGTATGTGTGCTCCTTTCTGGTCATGGTGAGGGGGTCATTTGCTGCAATACTTGTGGGAAGTCCTCTCTCATTTTAGTGTACAGGGGCCTCCATTCTGGTTGTGGTGGAGGGGCTCTTCCATATTTGCTGAATAGTGGCTCCTCTCTTTTTATGATGTTTATGGACATCCTCTCACGTTGTGGCCAATGGCGTCTCTCAAGTAGCTCAGCATTTTTTCTTGAGTTGTGACAGCATATCCAGGGCTCATCTCGAGTTTCAGTAGTCCCACCTCTTAGATTGTGATGGAGTCTCTGCAAAGTGGTTCTGCTCTTCTTTTGACACTAGGTATTCCTCAAAAGTTTTAGTATTGTTTCTCCTCTCTACTTGTGAGGACCTCCTCTTGGGTTGCTTCAGGGGATTATCTCTATCTGGGATGCTTGGTGGACTTTTCTATACTTCTGGAGGGAGAAACCTCTCCAGTTTTGGTGGAGGGCCCCTCTATCATTGTGACCAGCGTCATGTCTCCTGTTTCAGGGAAGGACTTGGCGGTACCTCTCTATTTGCATTGGACAGTGGTGCTACTCTCTAGTTGAGGTGGGATATCCAATTTAGTTTTACCCAGAAGACTCCTCTCTAGTTCCAGTGCGGGTAAACTCTCTAGTTGTGGTTCTTGGTTAAGTCTCTTCTTGTGGTGGGGATCTCCTCTCTAGTTACATTGGGCAGGGCTTTTCCTGAATAGTTGCAATGTGAGGTGGGTCTCTTCTCCAAATGTGATGTGTGAGAGCTTCTCTAATTGTTGTGAGTGGCACTTCTCTAATTGTGTTGTGGGTGCTCCTTTCTTGTAATGATGTGTGCCTGGACTCCTCTCTAGTTGTGCTGAGATCTTAGCTCAATTTGCTGTGAGAGTTATCACGGGGAACTCAGGGAGCCTCTCGTCGTTCCCCAGGGAAGTCCAATCTCCATTCTTTTTGTGAGGGGGAGGTGCGGATTGCTCTCGTGTCACTGCAGGGCAAATAGACCTCATCTAGGCTTGGGTCCAGAAATTCCATGTTCCTGTCCAGTGGCGACAGGGATCTCGGGATTGCTTTCAAGGTTCACCCTGGGAGTCAGGCCTTGTTTTGAGTTGAAGTAAAGAACTGCGCTCTCCTCTCCAGCAGCGACGGGTATTTCTTGGATCACACTGAGTGACGTAAAGGGAGTCAAGCCCCCTGTGAAGTTTGAGAAGGGATATGGGATTGCTTCTAGGCCCTGCATGAAAAGAAGGGCCTCATCTTGCGATGATGAGGAAATCTCGTGTTGTTTCTCGAGTTCCGGCGCAAGGTGTGGGATTTCCCTCCAGTTAGGACAGGGAACTCCGGGAGCCTCTCGTGTGGCCCCAGGGATGTCCAGTCTCCATTCAAGTTGCAAGGGGAAGTGCGGCATTGCTCTTGAGTCACGGCAGGGGCATCAGGCGTCAAGACGTCTTGAAGGGGGAATCTCAAGGTCTTTCTTGAGTTGCGGCAGGAAAGCCTGGGTTCCCTCGACTTGTGACGGTGAATTCAGGGAGCTTCTCATGGTGCCTCTGGGAAGTTAGGAATACTGTGAAGTCAGTAGGGGCCTCTCCGGACTCCACTGTGGTCAGTGCAATGGAAGAGGGCCTCATCTCAAGTTGTGGCGGCAACCCCAGGGTTCCTCTCCTGTGCTGACGTGGATCTCGGGTTGTGTATGCCACTTCAAACATGAAGTCAGGTCTCAACTTGTGTGGAGGCATGAAATTCTGCTTTCCTCTCGAGTTGTCAAAGGGGTTTCAGGCCTCCAGGTGACTTGAATTTGGGACCTGTGACTCTCTTCCAGTTAGCAAATGGGGCATCAGAAATCCCTTCATGTTGTGAGTTGATTCTCAGCTGACATCCGAATCTGTGCAAGGGAATCAAGCCTGATCTCGAGTGGATGGGGAAATATGTGGCTTTTGAATTGTGACAAGACTCCCAGGTTCCCCTCCAGTTTCAAGTAGATACCAGTCTCCTCTTGAGGTGTGAAGGGGATGTCAGCATTTCTTTCCAGGCGAAGCAGGGCAATCCATACTCATCTCAACTTGAGGATGGAAAACAAGGCTCTTTTTGACCTGTGGATGGAAACTCAGCTTCCTCTCGAGTGGGGACAAGTATCAGGGGAAACTTCTGGAGTTTCATAAAGCGTGTCTAGTACACTTTCGTTTTCCAAGAGGGAACGTTGGCTTTCTTTGGAAATGCTGCTGCAGAGAAGGGCCACCTCAAGCGTGCAGGGGAGAATTTCGTGGGTTTTGTGAAGTTG
>SJYM01003592.1:20770-50707 GCA_006410775.1 Tragelaphus imberbis | reverse complement strand
CAGTGATTTTGGAGCCCAGAAAAATAAAGTCTGACACTGTTTCCACTGTTTCTCCGTCTATTTCCCATGTAGTGATGGGACCAGATGCCATGATCTTCATTTTCTGAATGTTGAGCTTTAAGCCAACCTTTTCACTCTCCACTTTCACCTTCATCAAGAGGCTTTTTAGTTCCTCTTCACTTTCTGCCATAAGGGTGGTATCATCTGCATATCTGAGATTATTGATATTTCTCCCGGCAATCTTGATTCCAGCTTGTGTTTCTTCCAGTCCAGCATTTCTCATGATGTACTCTGCATAGAAGTTAAACAAACATGGTGACAATATGCAGCCTTGACGTACTCCTTTTCCTATTTGGAACCAGTCTGTTGTTCCATGACCAGTTCTAACTGTTGCTTCCTGACCTGCATACAGATTTCTCAAGAAGCAGATCAGGTGGTCTGGTATTCCCATCTCTCTCAGAATTGTCCACAGTTTATTGATAATTTTGCCACAGAGGCCATTTCCAGTGGATTCGGAATTGTTCTGCAGAAAGTGACTGACTTATAGTCTCAAAGGACTCATTTCCATACACTTGTTCAAAACTTTAGGTCTGTAAAGGCAACTATTACCTCAAGAAGAGTTAAACCTAAACAACATTTTCCCATCTCATTATCTTTTATCACAAATCCTATGTCAACAATATGAAGCTTAAGAAAAGTTCAGTTTAGTTCAGTTGCTCAGTCGTGTCCAACTCTTTGCAACCCCATGGACTGCAGCACTCCAGGCTTCCCTGTCCATCACCAACTCCTGAAGTTTGCTCAAACTCATGTCCATCATGTTGATGATGCTATCGAACCATCTCATCCTCTGTGGTCCCCTTCTCCTCCTGCCTTCAATCTTTCCCAGCATCAGGGTCTTTTCAAACGAGTCAATTCTTTGCATCAGGTGGCCAAAGTATTGGAATTTCAGCTTCAGCATCAGGGCTTCCAATGAATATTCAGGACTGATTTCCTTTAGGATTAACTGGTTTGATCTCCTTGTAATCCAAGTGACTCTCAATAGTCTTCTCCAACACCAAGTACAAAAGCATCAATTCTTTGTCACTCAGCTTTCTTTATAGTCCAAATCTCACATCCATACATGACTACTGGAAAAACCAGAGCTTTGACTAGATGGACCTTTGTTGGCAAAGTAATGTCTCTGCTTTTTAATATGCTGTCTACGTTGGTCATAGCTTTTCTTCCAAGGAGCAAGCATCTCTTAATTTCATGGCTGCAGTCACCATCTGCAGTGATTTTGAAGCCTCCCCAAAATAATGTCTATTATTCTATAATAATGTCTATTATAGACAAAATAATGTCTATTAATAATTTCCCCACCTATTTGCCATGAAGTGATGGGACTGGTTGCCATGATCTTAATTTTTTGAAGGTTAAGTTTTAAGCCAACTTTTCGCTCTCCTCTTTCACTTTTCATCAAGAGGCTCTTTAGTTCTTCTTCATTTTCTGATCATAATGAGACAAAACCATAAATTACTTCTGGGAAAATATTCTTCCATCTGGAAACTAAAATGACACATTGTATTAAACAACTCTGGTTGAAAACAAAAATATAAAATGACACTTTAGAATTTCTTAAAGATCATAATAATGAAAACACTAAATATCTGAAGCTGTAGGCTTCATTGAAAGAAGTGACCAGAGTAAAATGCATTGCCCCAAAAACTTTTTCAATAAAAGTAAAAGAAAGAAAGGGCTTTCCTGGTGGCTCAGCTGGTAAAGAATCTGCCTGCAATGTTAGGAGACCTGGGTTTAGTCCCTGGGTTGGGAAGATGCCCTGGAGAAGAGAAAGGCTACCCACTTCAGCATTCTGGCCTGGAGAATTCCATGGACTATACAGTCCATGGGATTGCAAAGAGTTGGATACTTTCACTTTCAAAAGAAAGAAAATAACTTCTCACTAAAAAAACAAAAACTGGAAAAAGTGAAGTAAGGTAAATTAAAAGCAAGTACAAGTACAAAGGAGAAGGCAATGGCACCCCACTCCAGTACTCTTGCCTGGAAAATCCCATGGACGGAGGAGCCTGGTAGGCTGCAGTCCATGGGGTCGCTAGAGTCCGACACGACTGAGCAACTTCACTTTCACTTTTCACTTTCATGCATTGGAGAAGGAAATGGCAACCCACTCCAGTGTTCTTGCCTGGAGAATCTGAGGGACTAGAAGCCTGGTGGGCTGCCATCTATGGGGTCGCACAGAGTTGGACACAACTAAAGTGACGTAGCAGCAGCAGCAGCAGCACAAGTACAAAAGACAAAACTTTATGTATTAGCAAATAGGTGCCAACACCACCATTAAGAATGTGATACTTCATGACCAAGAGGGATAGAAAACAAAGACGTTGGTTGAATATTGGGAAATCTGTTAATGTCATTCACTCAGTTATTTTCATGGATGATTTTTCAAAAGTCTTTAATAAAATTCAATAGCCATTCATGATAAAACCCCCAAGAAAATAGTGATTGGGGGATACTTGCTTAATATGGTTACACACCACACAGAAACACAAATACCTGTAATACCTTGCTGTAGTTCAGCGGCTATCTTACTTGCCTAATTGGGAAACACTCAGGGTGGGTGTGATATCTGGGTCGGGAAGATCCTTTGGAGTAGGAAATGACAACCCACAAAAGTGTGCTTGCCTGGAAAATTCCATGGACAGAGGAGCCTGGTGGGCTGCAGTCTGTAGGGTATCAAAGAGTCTGACACAACTGAGCAGACACTCACACATGCACAAATGAATACATTTCCAGGAAGAAAGCAAGCGTTCTCACCCACTACTATTCAACGCTATAATGGAGGTTTTAGCAAACAAAGAGCAATCAATTAGGGTCATAAGAATACATGGAGGTGTGCACGGCCCTCTGGGGCTCCTGGGCCAAAGGCCTTTGTGTCCCCTCTTTCTCTGATCACAGGAAACAGCCTTCACTCAGCCTCCATGACCTTCCCTGAGCTCCAGTGGGCAGATTCAAGCAGTTGTCAATTAGGGAAGGAAGGAATTGGGAAACCAGAGAAATAGTCAAGAGGAGCATTGGGGTAAGATATTGCTTTCTTATCAAAGGATACACACAATAAGCCTTTGCACTTGTTTACAGATACTGAAACCCCTCTTGGTGGCAGAAGTTAACGATTAACCATGGTATGCTGCCCACAGCATGTAAACCCTAGACCAGTTGGACCTGAAGGACGATGATGCTGACTCTTGCTTACCTCACCACCAACCCATCAGAAGATTGTCCAAGAGATGATCACGCCCTCTTTGGACAATAAAACTTCTCACTGTCTTCCCCAAGTGGGGTTAGAGGACTTTGAGGGCATGAGCCTGCTGTGTCCCCTTTTGCCTGGCAAAGCAATGAAACTCCCCTTTTCTACCCAAAATTCTGCCTCCAAGATTTGACTCAGCATTGGTGGACAGAGAAGCTGAGCCTTCTGTGGTGACCCAAGGACAATAGAGCAGGTAAAACCAAGGCAGGTCTTGGAATGCAGGAACAGAAAAACCAGACCCTTATCACCCTTCCTTCTCCCATGTTGTAACTATTAATGGATTTCAGGTCCTCCTGAGCAGTATAACCTGTCTCCCCTCCTACCCCATAGGGAGAAGGCATTTGTCTTATTCTTTCCCCCCACCCAGTATACATGACTCATCCAGTCAGCAAATGACCTGAAAGACCCCTATCCCGCTCCTTGCACTTTGGCTATAAAAGCAGACTAAGGACCCCTGTTTAACATCAGTTCTCCCTTGAGCTGGCCAACTGTTCTAACAGCATCTCCCACTCTAATAAACTTTGTTTCCCTCTCATTCTGTCTCATGTCTGGAAATTCTTTTCCAACCCGTGCCCAGACCATGGCACCTTCTGCATCATAAGTGAAGGAGAAGTGAGAAGCTGGGATACATCCATAAGATGGAACACTACGCAGCAATAAAGGAGAACAAGCTCTTGGCACATACAACTTGAATGATTCCCCAAATCATTATGCTAAGTGAATATTATGCTAAGTGAATGACATCAGTCTCAAAAAGGACTTTGTTTTCCTTATCTCTAGATTCTCAGTGTCTAGTATAAAACCTACCAGCCAGTGCAAACAATTAATCATTGTCAATAAATAGATGAACAGGTACAAACTTCTAAACTCTTGAGAGAAAGAAATAAGCTTCATTCTTCTATTGTATTAATCACAGTGCATAGTATTAATCTGTCTGCCTTCTACCCTGGGAGGCAATGGGCAATACTGCTCTCAGGATATGTCACATGGGCTCCTCTTCTCTGTGATGCTTAAGAGCAGAACCGGTTTTCTTAGAAGAAATCTAAGAATTGGAATTTGAGGATTTGGGAGGCAGTTCTTCCTGGGTTACTAGATCAGCTTTGCAAAATTTCCTAATTGTCTTACCTTGGGCAAGTTATTTAAGCTTTCTATGTTTTGATATTTCCCTCTGTAATAGAAGGTAATCAATCATAAATAATTTCTGGAAAGTTGGGAGAATTAGAAAAGGTGCTTAAAGTACTCAGGATAGTGTTGGGCACACAGGAAGCACCTGGAAGTTATTAGCTGTGATGATCACCAGTTCATTTTACAGAGGAGGGAGCAGAAATCCAGATGCAGTTAACGACTTGCCAGAGGTTACAGTAAGAGTGGCAGAACCAACCATACTGGTGCAAGTCACGACTGCTTTAAGCCTCTGTCACTTGAACTGCAACATAGGGTTTGGACAACATCGTCTCTAGAGAGCTTCCAGTTCTATAGTTCTCGTTCTACTAATTTGCACCCTAGGACTTAAAGAACTAGTTTACCTGCCTGAATGGTGTGGTGGTTTCCCCTACTTTATTCAATTTAAGCCTGAATTTGGCAATAAGGAGTTCAGGATCTGAGCCACAGTCAGCTCCCTGTCTTGCTTCTCCATCTCAGCTTCTCCATCTAGGCTGCAAAGAATATAATCAATCTGATTTCAGTACTGATCATCTGGTGATATCCATGTGTAGTCTTCTCTTGTGTTGTTGGAAGAGGGTGTTTACTACGACCAGTGTGTACTCTTGGAAAAACTCTGTTAATCTTTGAACTGCTTCATTCTGTACTCCAAGGCCAAATTTGCCAGTTACTCCAGGTATCTTTTGACTTCCTGCTTTTGCATTCCAGTCCCCTATAATGAAATGGACATCTTTTTTGGGTGTTAATTCTAGAAGGTCTTGTAGGTCTTCATAGAACAGTTCAACTTCAGCTTCTTCACTGTTACTGGTCAGAGTATAGACTTGGATTACTGTGATATTGAACGGTTTGCTAAGGAAACAGAGATCATTCTGTCATTTTTGAGATGGCATCTAAATACTGCATTTCAGAGTCTTTTTTTTTTTTTGACTATGATGGCTACTCTATTTTTTCTAAGGAATTCTTGTCCACAGTAGTAGATATAATGGTCCCATGAGTTAAATTCACCCATTCCAGGTCATTTTAGTTCACTGATTCCTAAAATGTCGATGTTCACTGCTGCAATCTCCTGTTTGAACATTTCTAATTTGCCTTGATTCATGGATCTAACATTCCACGTTCCTATGCAGTATTGCTCTTTACAGCATCGGATTTTGCCTCCATCACCAGTCACATCCACAATTGGGTGTTTTTGCTTTGGAAGCGATGGGATTCCAGTTGAGCTATTTCAAATCCTAAAAGATGATGCTTTGAAAGTGCTGCATTCAATATGCCAGCAAATTTGGAAAACTCAGCAGTGGCCACAGGACTGGAAAAGGTCAATTTTCATCCCAATCCCAAAGAGAGGCAATGCCAAAGAATGTTCAATCTACTGCACAATTGCACTCATCTCACACACTAGTAAAGTAATGCTCAAAATCCTCCAAGAGAATCTTCAATGGTATGTGAACTGTGAAATTCCAGATGTTCAAGCTGGTTTTAGAAAAGGCAGAGGAAGCAGAAATCAAATTGCCAACATCCATTGGATCATTAAAAAAGCAAGAGGGTTCCAGAAAAACATCTACTTCTACCCTATTGAATACACCAAAGCCTTTGATTGTGTGGATCACAACAAACTGTGGGAAATACTTCAAGAAATGGCAATACCAGACCACCTGACCTGCCTCTTGAGAAACCTGTATGCAGGTCAGGAAGCAACAGTTAGAACTGGACATGGAACAATAGACTGGTTCCAAATAGGAAAAGGAGTACCTCAAGGCTATATATTGTTACCCTGCTTATTTAACTTCTAGGCAATGTACATTGTGAGAAATGCTGGGCTGGATGAAGCACATCTGGAGTCAAGATTGCTGGGAGAAATATCAATAACCTCAGATATGCAGATGACACTATCCTTATGGCAGAAATTGAAGAACTAAAGAGCCTCTTGATGAAAGTGAAAGAGGAGAGTGAAAAAGTTGGCCTAAAACTTAACATTCAGAAAACTAAGATCCTGGTATCCAGTCCTATCACTTCATGGCAAATAGATGGGGAAACAATGGAAACAGTGACAGACTTTATTTTTGGGCTCCAGTATCACTGCAGATGGTGACTGCAGCCATGAAATTAAGAGATGCTTTCTCCTTGGAAGAAAAGCTATGACCAACCTGGACAGCATATTAGAAAGCAGAGACATTACTTTGTCGACAAAGGTTCATCTAGTGAAAGCTTTGGTTTTTCCAGTAGGCATGTATGGATGTGACAGTTGGACTGTAGAGAAAGCTGAGTGCTGAAGAATTGATGTTTTTGAACTACAGTGTTGGAGAAGACTCTTGAGAGTCTCTTTGACTGCAAGGAGATTCAACCAGTCCATCCTAAAGGAAATCAGTCCTGAATATTCATTGGAAGACCTGAAGCTGAAACTCCAATGCTTTGGCCACCTGATGTGAAGAACTGACTCATTGGAAAAGACCCTGTTGCAGGGAAAGATTGAAGGCAGGAGGAGAAGAAGATGACAGAGAGTGAGAAGGTTGGATGGCATCACCGACTCGATGGACATGACTTTGAGCAAACTTCAGAGGTTGGTGATGGACAGGGAAGCCTGACATGCTGCAGTCCATGTGATCGAAAAGAGTTGGACATGACTGAGCAACTGAACTGAACTGACCAGGCTGAATGCCTTTTTTATTGTCTGGAAATGACTTACTACACAGCATCAGTAAATTGGTAAAAAAAAAAAAAAAAAAAAAAAGCCAGACACCAGAGTGGGAGACTCTTCTGCAGCATTAATAATATACATATATTATATGCTGCTGCTGCTGCTGCTAAGTCGCTTCAGTCGTGTCCGACTCTGTGCGACCCCATGGACTGCAGCCCATCAGGCTTCCCCGTCCCTGGGATTCTCCAGGCAAGAACACTCGAGTGGGTTGCCATTTCCTTCTCCCACATATATTATATATGTATATCTATATAAATATATTGACATATGTGTATTTGTGTATATTGGAGAGGGGCATGGTTACCCATGTCAGTATTTCTGCCTGGATAATCCTCATGGACAGAGGAGCCTGGTAGGCTACAGCCCATGGAGTCCCAAAGAGTTGAATATGACTGAGCTACTAAGTACATATGTGTGTGTGTGTGTGTGTGTGTGTGTGTGTGTGTAGTTGTTCAGTCATGTCCAACTCTTTGCACCCCATGGACTGCAGCATGCCATGCTTCCCTGTCCTTCACCTTCTCCTGGAGCTTGCTCAAACTCATGTCCATTGAGTGAGTGATGCCATGCAACCATCTCATCCTTTGTTGTTTCCTTCTCCTCCTGCCTTCAATCTTTCCCAGCATCAGGGTCTTTTCTAATGAGTCAGTTCTTCGCAATAGGTAGCCAAAGTATTGGACCTTCACTTTAGCATCAGTCCTTCCAAAGAATATTCAGGCTGTTTTCTATTAGGTTTGACTGATGTGATCTCTGTGTAGCCCAAAGATCTCTCAAGAGTCTTCTCCAACACCACAGTTCAAAAGCATCAATTCTTCGGTGATCAGCCTTCTTTACAGTCCAACTCTCACATCCATACATGACTACTGGAAAACTCATAGCTTTCTTTATACAGACCTTTGTTGGCAAAGCGATATCTTTGCTGTTTAATACACTGTCTAGATTTGTCATACTTTTCCATTCATGGAACAAGCATCTTCTAATTTCATGGTTGCAGTCATCATCCACAGTAATTTTGGAGCCCAAGAAAAGAAAATCTGTCACTGTTTCTACTTTTTGTCTTTCTGCTTGCAATGAAGTGGTGGAACCAAATGCCATGATCTTTATTTTTCGAATGTTGAGTTTCAAGCCAGCTTTTTCACTCTCCTCTTTTACCCTCATCAAGAGGCTCTTTAGTTACTCTTCAATTTCTGGCATAAGGATGGCATCATCTGTGTATCTGAGGTGATTGATATTTTCTTGGCAATCTTGATTCCACCTTGTGCTTCATCCAGCCCAGCATTTCTCATGATGTTCTCTGCATATAAGTTAAGTAAACAGGGTGACAATATACAGCCTTGTCATACTCATTTCCCAATTTGAACCAGTCTGTTGTTTCATGCAAGGTCCTAACTGCTGCTTCTTGGCCCGCAAACAGATTTCTCAGAAGACAGGTGAGGATGTCTGGTATCCCCATCTCTTGAAGATCACAGCTTGTTGTGATCTACACAGTCAAAGGCTTTACCATAGTCAATGAAGCAGAATTAGATGTTTTTCTTGAATTCCCTTGCATTCTCTATGGTCCAATGGATGTTGGCAATTTGATATCTGGTTCCTCTGCTTTTTGTAAACCCAGCATGGAAAATTGTAAATATTATTATATATTTATTATATATGTGTATATATATCATGCATATCTTTTTTTAAAGTCACATTCCTTAAGTATCAGGGAAGGGAGCCAAGTCCTTGGTAATTAGCAAAGCTAGTGGAGGTGATAGAATTCCAGCCGAATTCTTTAAAATCCTGAAAAATGATGCTGTTAATGTGCTGCACTCAGTATGCCAGCAAATCTGGAAAACTCAGCAATTGCCACAGAATTGGGAAAGGTCAGTTTTCATTCCAATCTCGAAGAAAGTGAGTGCCAAAGTATGGCAAATAATTACATTGAATATATTTCAATCCATTCTTGGATGTGTCTCAGGGACATTTAAACTGTACATTCTTATAACAAAACAAGTATTCATGTAATCATGTTCACATTATTTTGATGAAATGATTAAAGTAATGAGATGGGAAATAAATAGCAGGACAATTTTCATTGTCTCATCTATAACATTAACCTGGGATGCAAGAATAATCGAAATGTATTTATATTGAAAATTATCACTGCAGCTAGCTTGGTTTATTTTTGTTTTCATCTTAAGTCTGAATTTAATTTTCTTTGAGGGGTATATATGGTTCTTTGGTTGAATATCTGTTTGTGTTGTAATACAATTCTACACAAGTTTTAATATAATAAATACAATATTACCTTATTAACAATTTCTTATAATTTACATTATATTACATTTCTAATAATACAATATTGTATTTATTGTAATACAATAAAGTTGTAATACAATAGCATGTTAAATTCACACCTAAGAATTTTGACTGAAACACCAATGATGAAAACTATAGAGACTAAGTTCTCCCACATTCTGCAGAGTGAAACAGAATCTGTCCACTCAGAGTGACCGCCTCTGCTGGAGTCCTGTGCTTCTTTGCCAGGTGCTTCTCATACCCTTGAGCCTTTGCTAACTTCCCTGGTGGCACAGAAGTGTTTGCCTACAATGAGGGAGACCTGGGTTCAATCCCTGGGTCAAGAAGATCCTCTGGAGAAGGACATGGTGACCCATTCCAGTACTCTTGCCTGGAAAATCCCATGGACAGACGAGCATGGTAGGCTACAGTCCATGGGGTTGCAGAGAGTTGGACATGACTGAGTGCCTTCACTTTACTTTAGCGACTGAACAACAACAGCAATAGTTTCTTTCTGAGAGTATGTTAGTTTCTACTGTACAGCAAAGTGAGTCAGCTATAGATAGATAGCAGCTGTGTTAAGGGTATAGTCCTGTGTGTTTGGGGGAAGTCAGGGCAAGGCATATGTCTTCTTTTGGACAGAATGGGTTAGGGCATGGAGAAGATGATTTTAAGATGACCAAGCAAGGAGAGTTGGCATAGATCACGTGTGACCTCAAACCATATTGGAAAAACATGGAAATGTGCTTGGGGAAAGCCTACAATTACTAGGTGAAGAGGACCCATTGGAAGAGGAGAAAAGGGACAGGCATGTCTCTATTTTATCCATAGATTTAAAAGAATTTTTGCNTTTAAGGAACAAGCATCAGTAGATGTGTATAAGAGACAGATTCTGCAGAGTGAAACAGAATCTGTCCACTCAGAGTGACCGCCTCTGCTGGAGTCCTGTGCTTCTTTGCCAGGTGCTTCTCATACCCTTGAGCCTTTGCTAACTTCCCTGGTGGCACAGAAGTGTTTGCCTACAATGAGGGAGACCTGGGTTCAATCCCTGGGTCAAGAAGATCCTCTGGAGAAGGACATGGTGACCCATTCCAGTACTCTTGCCTGGAAAATCCCATGGACAGACGAGCATGGTAGGCTACAGTCCATGGGGTTGCAGAGAGTTGGACATGACTGAGTGCCTTCACTTTACTTTAGCGACTGAACAACAACAGCAATAGTTTCTTTCTGAGAGTATGTTAGTTTCTACTGTACAGCAAAGTGAGTCAGCTATAGATAGATAGCAGCTGTGTTAAGGGTATAGTCCTGTGTGTTTGGGGGAAGTCAGGGCAAGGCATATGTCTTCTTTTGGACAGAATGGGTTAGGGCATGGAGAAGATGATTTTAAGATGACCAAGCAAGGAGAGTTGGCATAGATCACGTGTGACCTCAAACCATATTGGAAAAACATGGAAATGTGCTTGGGGAAAGCCTACAATTACTAGGTGAAGAGGACCCATTGGAAGAGGAGAAAAGGGACAGGCATGTCTCTATTTTATCCATAGATTTAAAAGAATTTTTGCAGCAAGAAAGCCACAAAGGTCTGAGAAACCTCAGTTACACATAATTTCTACCAATACATAATGGATGAATCCAAGGAGAATATAGACTTTGACTGACAGAGGGGTTGAAAATGTGGCTCAAACCTTCTGAGGTTGGGGGGAAAGGGGAGAGGAGATGTCTGGAGGGTGGACCAAGTCTACACCAAAATCATCTTGAACTTTAAAAAAAAAACTGAAATTCATCTCTGTTCTTAGAAGGAATAGTGGTGCTTTTCAAGGAAAAAAAAAAAAAACAGATTCCAATTTGCACAAGTATGAGAGAACAGAAATATTTTATTAAAATAACAATAAGCAAACAGTTCATCTGCATGGGGCAGCTGTTAGTTTCACAGGAAAAGGAGAGAACTGGTTATTCAGCAAACTGGTTGTTGTGGGTCAAAGATTTCCTACAGATACATCTGAACACACCAAGCATTATTCCCGTATCTGTTGAATATCTTTTGGGACTTTTGGCATTTCAGGTAGTTGAGTTCTGAAACATCTATATGCCAGATAACTCTTTGTTCATAATGGTCAGTTGATGAGGAACAATTTGAAGCCTTCAGTAAAATTAAAAGTGAACAAATTTCCATTCATCTAGAAGGATGTCTATCAGTATCTCCTTCTGTAAGTTTAAATAATGGAAAGAATTGATCTTTCTAATAAACTATAAGGGTAAGATGATCGGTGCCGTCTAAAGACAAAATAAGTGAGAAAAAGCTGTAGGGGAAGATCACCCACCAATCTAGAAAGAATCTAGAGGAAAAATCTTTTCCAGGGATAAAGAAAGAAAGATGGGGGTCATCTTTTTTGGTCTCCTGCATTTCCTGTCTTGGTGTCTCTGAGAAAGAATTCACAAATTAGGGAGCATCAATACTTTCTGCTTTGGAGTTTCACAAGTTGAGAATTTATCCCTTTCCTGTTAAATCAATCAAACATATATCAATTATCAATAGTGAATTTACTTTCCTTAGCCCTGAGAGTCTCAGAGAAAAAGGAGAATGCTCTGAGCTACATGGGGCAGGACCACCCCAAAATATGCAGGAAATATAGACAGATTTTCATGAGGTTTAATCCTTAAACAGAGAGGAAAAAACCCGAAACACATTAAGGATGATTTCAAATATCTTATTCTGACTCAAAACATCATTCCTGGCTGTTTGCTGCTTTGAAACCCAGTGAGCCTCCGTTTTTTCCAATTGCCTTTCCATTTCCACCTTCCACTTTTGCTGTTCAGGTTCATTCTTCAGCTTTCTGATTTCCTCTTTGAACTTCTGTTTTATCTGAGCTTTTGCTCTCTCAAGCTCTGCTCTGTAATTTTCTTGTAACACTTGGATTTGTTTCTGAATCTCCTCCTCAGTCTTCTGATACTGGCTATTCGTGTAGTATCTACCATTGCACTTGTCCACCACATCCTGGACCAGGGCCAGCAGCTGCTCCCTCTGGTTCTCCTGCTCAGTTCCTGTGGCCTTGTTGTTGAAAACACAGGAGCGATCTCTGAACTTGCAAATCAGCTCTTGGATGCCTGTAGGAGCTTGCTTTAAGTATTCATGGAAATCCATGCCATCTAAGTCATCTTTCCGGGTGAATAAGAGAATCATGTGTTTCCTAGCTGTCTCTCCAAACATCGTCAGGATCTTCTCTGTGGCTTTCTGGTCTTCCAGAGTGTAACGGCCCAGTGGGATGACCAGGAGCAAGGCGTGAGGCCCTGGGGAGGTCAGCACCATGCAGTGGGTAATCTCCTTGACAGTCTCAGCATCTGGGACCTCTGTGTCAAAGAGGCCAGGTGTGTCCACAACGACAACTTCTCTCCCCTTCCAGGTGCTGCTTCCTTTCTGACAATGCTTGGTGATGGATACAGCCGAAAAGCTAGACAGAAACACTTTCTCTCTGAGGATGCTGTTTCCTGTTGCACTTTTTCCTGCCCCAGTCTTACCCACTAAGACAAGTCTCAGCTGGGAATCTCCAGAGTTTGCAAGCCCTGGAACATCAGGAAACAGAAGACCCAGTGTTAGAATGAACTTCAGCTGTCTTCCCTGCAAGGCTCCTGCCCACTGAATAAATATTCAACCCTGAATATTCGTCGGAAGGACTGATGCTGTAGCTGAAGCTCCAATACTTTGGCCATCTGATGCAAAGAGCAGACTCACTGGAAAAAATTCTGATGCTGAGAAAGTTTGAAGGCAAAAGGAGAAGGGGGTGGCAGAAGATAAAATGGCTAGACAGCATCACCAAATCAATGGACATGAATTTGAGCAAACTCCGGGAGAGAGTGGAGGACAGAGGAATCTGGCAAGCTGCAGTCCATGGGCATGACTTAGCAACTGAACAACAATAACAACAGATATTCTTCAGGATCTCTTTCAGCTTCTTACTCTGACCTTGTGGAAGCAAACAGCTCACAGAGGAGGAAACAATGTGATTAAGAAGAGGACTCTGAGTTGCTACCGGTAGCTGTTCTTCATAAGATAGGAGATAGCACAAAACTGACTATGCATATTTGACTTCCTAGGAAAGTTGAAAGTTAATATCAGAGCAGTAGAGCACAGCAATTGAAACCTGAATTTAAACAGCAAATCATCTACCAGTTCTTTCTGTGCTTGTATTTAGCAAGTCTCTGCATATCTCTGCAGTGTGTCAATAAAGTCAAAGTCCCCTGGATTTGTCAGGCATAGATCCAGGACCAGAGGGAAGGCAATTGACAATCACATGTGAAAGCCTGTTTTTCTGAGAAGGCAGACCTTGCCAGGTGGCCCTTGAACTTAAGGGTCTGATTCCTGCGTGAGGAATCCTATGTTATATCTACTAATTTCTGCTTTGAGACAATGCCTACATTATCTCATGCACAACATCATAGACACTGTTACCAACTCCAGTTTATTTTCAGAGGCATCACCATTCACCCAGGTCCTCAGACTGGAAAGCTAGGAGTTGCCCTTGACTCCTCTCTTTCCCCTACCTTTCAGACCCAACCCATCAGCATGTTCTCTTGGCTCCAAATCTGTTCACCTGTCTCTGTTTTGAAGATCATCATTCCAGTCCAGATTCCATCACCACCCCTGCCTCAGCAGTCTCCTAACAGGTGTCTCCACTTCCACATTGTCCCTTTCAGTCTATTCTGTGAGTTGGGCTAATCTTTAAAAAATATCAATCAAACAGAACCAGGAACTTGCAGAAACCCCTCCTGTGACGTCCACAAAATCTGTAGTTAATCTCCATCTCCCACACACTTTCTGAAAAAGTGTTTGCTGCTCCCTGAATCCCTAAGGCAGAGTTTTCCCCATTTCAGAACCAGAATCCCAGGATAAAAGAAGTAAATTTCCCAAAGCTGCAAACACTAGATATGGGATGGCTAAGATTTATCTAAGAAAAAATGTACATAAGAATTCAGAGTATTCTTAATAGTTGGCCTCACAATAGCAGCTCCAACCTAAGGAAATCCCAGGGCATTGGTTGGCCTTAGAGAAAGGGTATAGGAAATTCATGGCCTGGCAGTGAAAAGGCACCAAGGCCAATGCCAACACTACAACCATTGGCCAATGCTGATAACAAATGGATGGCAACCTCTGAAGATGGCAGCCATAGCCACGAAGGAGTCCATCTCTGCACTCGTGCTTATTTGGAAGGTGGATTCTCAGCTCCTCTCATCAGGATGCTGGGTCTGTTTCTCCAAACCTCCAGTCTGACTGGGCCATGTGACTTGCTTTGGATCATAGGATCATGAAAACATGGTTAAGCAGAGAATCCAAAAGCACTGACACATTGTGCTTTGCCTTCTCTTTCTGATTTTTGGAATCCTACACCTGCCCTGGACTAGTTTACTTGGTGAGGGACACAAAGCCCTGTTATCCCTGTCTGCCTGGCTGACCCAGAGCTTGCTGAGCACCAGACATGTCTGTGAGGCTATCATAGTGCTGCATCCTAAACCACCAGCCAAGGACCCACACATGAGTCAGTCTGGCTGAGATTAGCCAGGTTGGTCCAGACCAAAGCACGGCCCAAGTAGTGACCCTCAAAATTAAGAGCCAACTAAATGGTTGCTGTTTTAGGTTCCTAAATTGCAGGGTGATTTGCTGAACCAGCAAAAGCTCTAATGATAGAATCTATTCCTAGGATAAAGGGGTAGAGGGAGGGTTATATGAGAAACGGAGTGATCAGTCTGTTGAGTGTGTTGCTTAGAGTGAGGCCACTGGGAGCAGGGAAATTAGGGGCCTGAATGAGGCATTGATCATCCCCAAGTTCCTCCTTCCCAGTCCTCTCGGGCTGAAGAGAGGGGCAGAGAAACCACCTGGGAGGCCACAGCCCCTGATCCGTGTGCCCACATGGCAGGAAGGAGCAAGTAAGAAACCTCATCAAGCCCAGGAGCAGTCAGGGTATTGGAACTCTCCTCCTGCTCGCTGTTAAGCTACATCACAAGGAGGATGCGCAGAGGGTGGAGAGAATGAGAGAGCAGAGCAAATGAGGGGAAAATGAGAAATGTGGTTGAAGATGTTTTGCTCTTGTACAGGTTGGCTGGATGACAGGGCAGGAGAGTCCTAGCCCTCCCCCCAAGCCTGGCTGCCCTCCCCAGGCACCCTCTCACCGTGGCTGGTCCTGGGTTCGCTGAGGTACTGGGCTGCCATTGTGGTTTGAATTCCTGGGAACAGAGAGACAGAACTATGTTATGTCAGGGAAATGCAGAACAAACCAGAAACATCGACCTCCTGTAAACAACACTTTCTTCATAAACTTGCTACTCGATTTCTCCTCTATTTCTCAACACTTCTAATTCTGCTTTCAGTCTCATTCTCAGACGTCAAATTTCTTTACACAGATGTTAGTGCTTCAAGTGCTTCCTTGGCACTGGTTCTGGGTGCCCTTCCCGCCTCTATTCAATTATTGCTCTGAGTGCCATTTATATGGCTCTGCAGCCTGGACCCTTCCCAGTGTTACAACGTTTTCTATCCCAGTCAAATTCTCCATTTGGCAATTTCATGGGCATTTCCATCCGATTTGGACAAAATGAAATGCTGACTTCAATCCCCAGCCTGGTTCAAATTTCAGGAAGTGGCATCACAAAATGGCTCATGAAGAACCTCGAGGTCATCTCTAAAACACTTCTTTCCTCACTTGCTCATAGTCAATCACCAAATCCTATAAATTTTAGTTCCCCAAATGAAAAAGTATCCATTTCTCCCAATCTCCATGTGAATCCAATCCTATCATTTGACTGCAATGTAGTAGGCTCCCAAATGATACTGTATCCCTCCTCTACTCAATAGTCAGAGGCCCTTTATAATTTAAAATTATAATTTAAAATTTATAATCGAAGGATAATTGCTTTGCAGCATTGTGTTGGTTTCTACCAAACATCAACATGAATCAGTCATAGGTTCACCATGTTCGCTCCCACTTGAACATCCCTCCCACCTCCCTCCGCATCCTGCCCCTCTAGGTTGTTACTGAGCCCCGGTTTGAGGTCCCTGAGTCATACAGCAAATTCCCATTGGCTACCTATTTTATATATGCTAATGTATATTTCCATGTTACTCTCTATATACATAGTCAGATGCCTTTTTGATATTTGGTTTTTTTCTTGTTTAGATTTTCTAATGGATTGCTTTTGTTTTCTATTTTTCAAATACTTGAAAGCCCTTGGAATGATCCCGAGGGCCTTGCATGATCAATTTCTCTCTATCTCAAAAAGCTTTAATCATACTGGCCTCCTCAGTGTCCCCTGAATCCTCTAAGCTCCCCCTAGGTCCTAGATCTTTGAGGAGCACCTCCCCCTCCCCAGACCACTCCCACTCCCACCCAATGGCCAACTGGTTTCTGCTCAGCCCTGAGGCCTCAGAGTTTTGTTATTTCTCCAGAGGGGTCTCTCCACCCACATCATCAACCAACAAGACAGGTTTGGTGTGAAGTTTGTTCTAACTACACCGTAGACTTTCTATAGAATACATACCACGATAGGAAGTGGTTTGATTTTTTTTTTACTGTCTCCTTGTAGACTGCTAGCTTTGTGATGGTGAACTGTCTGTGTCTTGCATACCCCCTTATTCCGGAGGAAAAAAGCACAGTATTGGACAAAGCATGGATCTCAAAAAATATTTGTTTAATGAATTAATTGATTAAAAAATACCCCACTGTTTCTTGCCTCCTCTGTGACTGAGCTTTATATCTTGCTTGCATCTGGCTGTGAAAAAATATATCTTTTCCTTATTAAAACCACATTGCTCTTGAAACATGGCATTGCATTTTAGATGTTTTCTTCCATCACTACCTACTAAGGTTGGGCAATGGAGAAAGACATTTGAAGAATTCTTAGCAGAGCAGATTTTAACTAGAACAGGTTGAAAATGCTATTTGCTAAATATAGAGTCATCTGATAGGAATGCATCAAATACAAATTTGAAATACTTTCTTTTGAAAGTCGATTAGTAATAAGAGTAGGAAACAGCTTTTTATAAACTGGGAACTGAAATCACCGAATTTTAAAGAATAAGCTTTGTTCATAAAGTTGATGTTGGTTGTGGGCGTTAGGAGAAGGAGTAAGATACCAGAAATAGGAACACACAAGGTTTGGGTTATTTCTTAAAGTCTGCTGTCCAGTCTGTGGACTCTGTCTTCAGCATTCTTTAATGCTGTTCTGTTTATCCTAGTTCAGATATTAAACCAGAGGACTGACCTTGTCTACACACTGACACTGGATAGCTGAATTCTCCTCCTACTGTTTAAGGAACAAGCATCAGTTGGTCCCCTGCTTCTCCTGAATGGTAGACAGTAATATGGGTTGGCGTCTCCCTCTTCCTGTCTTCTAAAAGCTTCTCTTCCCCAACTCCAGGTGAGGCCCAGGAAGAGACTGTCCCTGAGAAGGCAGGCCAAAGGGGCAGCTCTGAGCAGAGAGTTAACTGGGTAACAGACTCACTGGTCCTACTCTGTGTGCTGGTTTTGCAACAGGGGAAGTGCTGAGCTGTGCCTCTTACATCTCCTCGAGCTCTTCTCAACACCAGCTTCCCACAGAATGAATTCTGTCTGCTTGGTCAATGCTAATCCTGAAAACTTTAAGTTTTCTTATAAATTCTATGAATGGTGAGAGGAATCATTTGTTTGTACAAGTATCCTCTGAGCCATCACCATGGGAAGAGACATCAATTTGTAGGGCTTAGCCTTCAAAACAGATTATAGCCTAAAATCATCAAAAACAGCAAACAGAAACCCAATGAAAAATATATTCTGAGAGCAAGTTTGCAAGGAGGTTTAAGATATAGATCCAGGGGAGGAGTCCCCGTCCATCAAATCACACATTTCCCTCCCTCCCTCTCACCCCCACAAACACACCTCTTCCCTTACCTAGAAAATCTGGGGCCTGCTCACTTCTCTTACTTTGAAAACAAGGCTGAACCAGGAGGTGATGCAAAGCTATTAAAAGGAGGAGGCAGGAAGTGAGGGAGGAGCCATTCAAATTCACCCCAAAGACCTGCTGCCCCTGTGATCATCTAGGGGAGTTAGAACTCTTTGCAAAGATGAAACTGTTTTGTGTGGTTCCATATGGTTGCCCTGAGCCACATGGGTTATTGAGCTCATGAAATGTAAGAAGTGTAATTGAAAAACTGAATTTTAAATTTTATTCCAAATTGTCTAATGGAAAGTTACAGTTGAATGGCCACATCTGCCTAGTCACTACCATACTAGGCCATGCAGAGATTATAAAAGGGAGGGAAACAAGATGGGTCATGCTGTGAAAGTCGAGAAAAAAGTACTGGGTCAAAACCAGAGTGCTGACGCTCAGAGTGTGGCCAAGATGGCAGGGTAGGAAGACCCTGAGCAGAACTCTTCCTATGGGCACACCAGAATTATAAGCAGCAATGGCACCCCACTCCAGTACTTTTGCCTAAAATATCCCATGAACGGAGGAGCCTGGTAGGCTGCAGTCCATGGGGTCGCTAGAGTTGGACACGACTGAGCGACTTCACTTTCACTTTTCACTTTCATGCATTGGAGAAGGAAATGGCAACCCTCTCCAGTGTTCTTGCCTGGAGAATCCCAGGGACGGAGAAGCCTCATGGGCTGCCGGCTGTGGGGTTGCACAGAATGGGACACGACTAAAGCGACGCAGCAGCAGCAGCAGCCGCAAAAAATAACTATCATCTAAGAACTAGTAGCAAAGATTTTCCACAGCTAAATGTAAAAAGAAGGAACCACAGCAAGACAGATAGGAGGGAGTAAGGTCAAGACCCGCATCCCTAGGTAGGTGACTTGCAAACGGGAAGATAATCACAACAACAGAGGTTTCCCTAAGGAACAAAGAATTGGGCCCCACTTCAGGCTCCCTGGAGGGGGGAGGTCTTGCACTAGAAAGGTGAGCCCCGAAATATCTGACTTTGTTGTGTCATTGCTAAGTTGTGGCTGGCTCTTTGTGACCCCATGGACTGCAGCCCCTCAGGCTCCTCTGTCCATGGGATTCTCCAGGCAAGATCCTTCTCTGGGGGATCTTCCTGACCCAGGGATCGAACTCACATGTTCTGCATTGCAGGCAGATTCTTTACAACTGAGCCACTTGCTGTTGCTGCTGCTGCTAAGTCGCTTCAGTCGTGCCCGACTCTGTGCGACCCCATAGACGGCAGCCCACCAGGCTCCCCCGTCCCTGGGATTCTCCAGGCAAGAACACTGGAGTGGGTTGCCATTTCCTTCTCCAATGCATGAAAGTGAAAAATGAAAGTGAAGTCGCTCAGTTGTGTCCGACTCCTAGAGACCCCATGGACTGCAGCCTACCAGGCTCCTCCGTCCATGGGATTTTCCAGGCAAGAGTACTGGACTGGGTTGCCATTGCCTTCTCCGGAGCCACCTGAGAAGCCCCAAAACATGCAACTTTGAAGGCTACAGGACTTATGCATGGGAGAGCGAGAAGGCAGGAAAGCAGAGACCCCACTCTCAAAGGGCATGGACAAAATCTCTCATGCTCTGAGACTCAGTGCAGAAGCAGTGATATGACAGAAGCCTGAGGGAGACCCACCTGCTGATCTTGGATAGCCGCCCAGAGAGGCAGGAGGGAACTGTATATATATATGTTCATGGATTGGAAGAATCAATATTGTGAAAATGTCTGTCATGATAGTGTTCTATACTATCCAAAGTAATCTACAGACTCAATGCAATTTCTATCAAATAACCAACGGCATTTCTCACAGAATTAGAGCACAAAATTTTACTATTTGTATAGGAACACAAATGACCCTGGATAGCTAAAACAATCTTGCCAATAAAATGAACAACATGGAAGAAGTGGACAAATTCTTAGAAATGTACAATCTCCCAACAGTGAACCAGGAAAAAATCAAATATATGAATAGGCCAATAACCAGTTCTATAGTCTCCCTATTGGGAAATCTAACCAGGTCTCCCACTTGACAGGTGGGGATACTGATAAAGAATCCACCCACAATGCAGGAGACTGGGGTTGAGAAGATCCCCTGGAGAAGGAAATGGCTACCCACTACAGTATTCTAGCCTGGAGAATTCCATGGACTCTATAGTCCATGGGTTCACAAAGATTCGGACAGAAGTGAGCAACTTTCACTTTCACAATAACTAATCATGAAACTGAATATGTTATTCAGACCAAGAAACAAAGTCCAGGACCAGATGGCTTCACAAGTGAATTCTACCAAACATTTATGAAAATGTTAAAAAAAAAAAAAGGAAAGGAAATGTTAACAGCTATCCTTCTCAAATGATTTAAAAAAATTGCAGAGGAAGAAATACTTCTGAACTCATTGTATGAGGCCAGCATCCCTCTGATATCAAAATCAGAAAAGATAACACACAAAAAGAAAAGTATAGGCCAATATTGCTGATGAACATATATGCAAATGTCCTCAACAAAATATTAAACCATGCTGGGCTTTCACTCTAGAGTCACCTCTGCACCTCCTAGATGGTGCCTGCATGTCACTCCCCTGCCCTGCCTGGCTGGGCCCTCCTCTTCTAGGGACCAGGCAATGGGTGGACAAGGGGTTGATGGGTTAAAGGGACGCTGGCCTGGAGGTGGGCTGCCTCTGCCCACACCACCTTATCCCCTCAGTCCCACCATGGTGGAAGATGCTCCTTGAAGGCAGGTTGTGTGTGGGTGGCCCAGAATCAAGCGGTTTGGAAAAGTCTCTTGACCCAAAAATCACAGAGAGCTATTCCAAAGTAGAAGGAATGCACTCAAGCTAGCTTGACTTGAAGGTAGAAAGTGAGAAGAGAGTCCTGCACCAGTTGCATTGAGAAATGAAGAGCTCCTGTGTGAATTCGCCAATCTGATTTCTAGCTCAGGGAGGCTGGAACATCTATCTCCAGAAATGTCTTTGAAAAATAAAAAGCAAGGTAATCTTTCATCTGAGGACTCCGTTAAAGGAATTAACCAATACAGGTCTCCATGTAGGATCCTCTCTCGAGCACGAAGAGGAATCACGTAACAACTTTCAGCAATTTGAGACCAATGATCAACGCAGACCTTATCCTAGAGTCCACTTGGAGCCTTAAGAGAAACCAGATACTAACTTCAGGCAATTTGCCACAAAAACCTACAGATTCCAGTGCAATCCAACCAAACCCCAAAATACCATTTTTGGTGTCCTTCCTGTTTTGCAGTGGCTCCCAAAATGTAATCTGGAGGAAAACATTTTAGAAGATGTGATGTCTGGCTTGATTGTGGGCATCTTGTTGGCGACCCAGCCCACTGCTTATTCTCTCTTGGCTGGCCAGGAAAATAATGATGCTCTACACATATCTTTTTTTGTCAGCTTAGTTTACTTCCTATTGGGGACCTCCATCACATCTCTGTAGGCATCTTTGGACTGTTGCGCCTTATGATCAGCCAGCTGTAGTTGACTCAGAATTGTACAGAGCTGGCTATGACGCTGCCCATGTTGCTCCTTCTTTGGGAATGGTTTCAGGTGGGAGCACACTATTAAGCCAGACATCAGGCAAGATACGTAGCACAAGTAGCTATGACATTATAGTTGACAGTATGGTAACCTTGAAGGTTGGAGTTTATCAGGCAGCCATTGGCTCTATCAGGTGGGCTTTGTTTCAGTCTATCTCTCAGATGCCTTGCTGAGTGGATTTGTCACCTGTCCTCCTTCACAGCTGTTACATCTCAGGCCAAGTATCTCCCTGGACTCAGACTCCCTTGGAGTAATGGTGGGGATTATTCATCACTGAAAGTGAAAGTGTTAGTCGCTCAGTCATGTCCAACTCTTTGTGACCACATGGACTGTAGTCCACCAGGCTCCTCTGTCCATGGGACTTCGCCAGGCAAGAATACCGGAGTGGGTTGCCATGCCCTCCTCCAGGGAATCTTCCTGACTAAGGGATACACCCCGTGTCTCTTAAGTCTCCTGCATTGGCAGGTGCATTCTTTATCACTAGTGCCACCTGGAAAGCCAAATCCCTGGAGAGCCCTAAGTAAATTTAAGAATCTGCCCAAGATGTGGTGCTTTCCTGGAAGCTCAGCTGGTAAAGGATCCGCCTCTGATACAGGAGACTCCTGTTCGATCCCTGGGTTGGGAAGATCCCCTGGAGAAGGAACCGGCTACCCACTCTAGTATCCTGGCCTAGAGAATACCATGGACGATGTGGAGGAATAGCCGAATGGATACAGTTATCTCATTTGATACTGTGTTGTCCTCTGAACTAAGTACTGAAATAGGCCTGCTTATTGGGGTTGGTTTTTCTATGTTTTCACTCATCCTCTACACTCAGAATTCAAAGACTTCATTGCTTGGCCCAACAAAAGAGCCTGAAATCTTTGAATCCATGTCTGCCTACAAGACCTGTCAGGCTAAGTCAGCCATCAAGGTTGTCCACTTTGAATCCACTCTCTATTACATGAACAGAGAATATTTCAAATCTTCTTTATAAACCACCCCCACCCCAATCCAGTCTTAGTAACTTCAGTTCAGTTCAGTCACTCAGTTGTGTCTGACTCTTTGCGACCCCATGGACTGCAGCCTGCCAGGCCTCCCTGTCCATCACCAAATCCCAGAGCTTGCTGAAACTCATGTCCACTGAGCTGGTGATGCCATCCAATCATCTCATAGGCAGCTCAGAAGAAGGTAGCAAAGGAAAAGATCAAAAGGGAAATAGCCTCTCTCAGTGGAATCCAGGATGAAGTTTCATCGCGACTTTTCCATGATTCCTTTGAGTTCCACACCATCGTGACTGATTGTAGCGCAATACAGCTTTTAGATCCAGCAGGTATCCACATGAACAAAGAAGTTCTCAGGGTTTATGAAGCCATTGGCATCCAGGTTCTGCTGGCTACGTGCAATCCCTCTGTGAGGGACTCCCTGGCCCAGGGAGAGTACTGGAGAAATGAAGAGGAAAATCTCTTTTACAGTGTATGTGAAGAATGACTTTTGCAGAAGACTCTCAAAATTTGAAAGATATGTATGTTCCAATGGTCTGAGCTTTTCCAGTGATTGAGAAAGTAGATGGAAGGAAGGAATCCTGTGTAGCCAGTTGTTTAAAATTTCAGGTGTGCAGCATCTTGTACCATGGACCTGAAAATTGTCCCCCCCCACCGCCGGAGATTTTGGCCTTTTGGCTGGACAGAACTGTTCCTTTGAAGCTGATGGCCATCATTGATACATAAATGCAGCAGAGCTTTTAGTTAGGCAGAATCAAAAACAAGAAACTACCGAGGTTTTCAGATTTCTTGCACATATGGAATTAAATGAGTATCTGTTGAATTGAACCGTAGTTCAGTTCAGTGGCTCAGTCGTGTCCGACTCTTTGCGACCCCATGAATCACAGCACACCAGGCCTCCCTGTCCATCACCAACTTCCGGAGTTCACCCAGCCTCCCGTCCATTGAGTCGGTGATGCCATCCAGCCATCTCATCCTCTGTCATCCCCTTCTCCCCCTGCCCCCGATCCCTCCCAGCATCAGAGTCTTTTCCAATGAGTCAACTCTTCGTATGAGGTGGCCAAAGTACTGGATTTTCATCTTTAGCATCATTCCTTCCAAAGAACACCCAGGGCTGATCTCCTTCAGAATGGACTGCTTGGATCTCCTTGCAGTCCAAGGGACTCTCAAGAGTCTTCTCCAACTGTAGAGTAGCCCCCAGATTTAATGACCATCTTGTTTTAGGAGATCAGCATCTGGACTCTTCCTTCCTCAGGAGGTGAAGGGGTAAAGATGGCATTTACATGAGAAGTCCTGGAGCCTGTTTGGCAGGGCTCCCTAGAGAGGGAGTAGAACGGATGTAGGGAAAGAATACTGTGTCTGCTCCTGCAAGAGAAGGTCAAGAGGCTTCCCGAGTGCAGATTAGTAATTAGACAAACTTGTGCTCACTTTGGGCTTCCCTAGTCCTTGTCCTCCCTGCCCACCCCACCCGCCAGCCCCAGATGACACTCAGATCTCTGACAATTCCTCTCTGGCAAAGTCTTTCCAAGAGTCTAATGGCTAAGCAGGTTTGCAAAATCCTACCAGCCAGCCCCACTTTATACAGAACACTCTTGATGATATATTTGATGCTTTTAGTCAGCCTTTTTGTTTAGGGTAAGTAGGTAAGAAACGAACTCCTCAAAATCAGCCGCCACAATGAGAATCCTCCCTGTCTCTTCTGTGATCCCTACCTGTCCCTGTTTCTGAGGACTTCTACCCATTAAGTGCCATTTGCTTCCCATGGAATCTGTCCTAAACTGCTGTATCTGATGAGCAGTGAGTAACGAGTTGGCCAGGCAAATGGTAAAATGCTGGCTGGGTAGTTTTGTATAGCCTTTACTTTTTTGGGGGTGGGGGGGTGGGGCACTGCACTCAGTCTTTGCTGCTGCACCTGGGCTTTTCTCTAGTTGCAGAGAGTGGGGATAATCTCCAGTTGCAGGGAGTGTAGGTTTGTCTTGCTGGGAAGCATGGACTCTAGGGCACGTGGGCTTCAGTAGTTGTGACACGTGGGCTCTAGAGCACAAGCTCAGTACTTGTGGCACATAGGCTTAGTTGCTCTACAGTATGTGAGATCCTCCCAGACTAGGGATGGAACCTGTGTCTCTTGTATTGGCAGGAGGATTCTTTATCACTGAGCCACCAGGGAAGCCCATATGTAGGCTTTTAAATGAGCCTGAAGCAAATTGTTCAGGACAGATTGCAAAAAGGCATGATTGACAGCTTCCCTTAAGAATTTATTTATTTAGCAGTGAATTGTTTTTTCCTTCCCATGATATTTTAGCAAAAGTCAACTGGAAATTGACAGTCTTTTGCATACTGAGAAGCTGCTGGCCATCTTTATTTATTCCGCAAGAAAAATTTATTGTAACCAATGGAAAAGAATGAACATAAGTGATAGTCTGCTTCCCAAAGAACATCAATAATTAATCTGCAGATGTTTTTAGTGAAAACAGAGTGAAAGCTTACAGCCATGCGCCATATTGATGTACAAAGAATACTGATGACAGTGACAGCTTTCAACTCTGTGAAACAAGGTGAAAATGAAAGTCACTCAGTCATGTCCAACTTTTTGTGACCCCATGGACTGTAGCCTGCCAGGCTCCTCTGTCCATGGAATTCTCCAGGCAAGAATACTGGAATGGGTTGCCATGCCCTTCTCTAGGATGTCTTCCCAACCCAGGGATTGAACTCTGGTTTCCTGCATTGCAGGCTCTTTGGATAATCTAAAACTACTATGTAAGAGGATTTAGAAGCATCACATTCATACAACCCAGATTCTGTGGGTGAATTATTTATGATAGCTGATCACAGGTTGTGGCATAGCAATATTTCCTTTTCAAAAGCAAGTATGTCCAACATTGAAAGCTTAAAGTTCTGTATCTGGACTTTTATGGGTGAAGAAAATAAACAAATTTTCCAAAGCTAGGACTATGGGACTAGTTTATGCGAAAATGAATAGCGCACTATTTTAAACAAATGAGATAAAAATAGCAAAAATGCAACATCAATTTTTGCCAAGGTCCAGGCCCGGCTGATCCAGGGAGTTTGAAGGGGAGACGGCTTCAGTGATCAGGATATGATAGCTTTAATTAGATATTAATTAGAGATATAAAGAGTAATAGAATAAGGATAGCTCAGTAGGAAAATTCAGTGGAGAAAAGAGGCTGAGTAGCTTGGTTTACACGGGAAATCAATAAAACTTCAAGACAAGAAGTTTGCACCACTTACGTAGGCCACAGGTATCCTTCTGTTCTCTCGAAGGAGAGGAGACACTAAGGCCTCCCCAGTCAGATCTTAGAAGCCCAGGCAAAATTAGTAAGCTTGGCAGGCTCTGCACTCCAGATGGAAACTCAGCCAGAGGTTGAGAGAGAGAGCGACATGGGGAGACCAGTATTTCGAGAAAATGATCCCAATTCTTTATTTTCCAGGGTCTGTTTTTATACATTGAGATGTTATACAAAAGTCACATGGGGTCAGCAGTCCTGACTTTTATTAAAGTCGGGTGCTTCATACAGATGTATACAGAAGTCTTAGGGGTGTTACATCATCTTCTGGCCAGGGGGCCTGCTGATAATTTATGACCCTCTCCTTGTGACAGTGGTCAGTCAACACTTATTTCTCCAGGGGTGATTATTCTTAAAACACATGCCACTCAAATAAAGTTACATTCCTATAGGGTGAGGGTGTAGTGGGTTTTAATTAAGAAAGAATTTACTTAGCCTAAGGTCTAACGTGATTAGTATCAAAGATTAATACTTATTTCTTCTATATATTCATTAATGTGTGTAAGGGCAGGGGATGTGGAGACTTAGCAGCAAACATTGGCTCAACAAATGAAAAACCCTTCACCAATACAATTTCTATCAGCCCACTATACTTATACTGATGGTGTTCTAATTTCTCTAAGGAACCTGTTTTTTAGAAGGTTTAAAACATCTTGTGCCTCTCACGGTTGGGAGGCTGTGAGCAATCACATGTGGCGGGACAAGCCTGTCAAGCAGGCTAGAGAACCTTCAGAGAAGTTTGTAGGTTGAAATACTCCTATCATGCCCAGGAATTATTATTAACTGGAGCTCTAAGTTAACTCCTTCTCCAAAAGAGGTGGTGGGAGACAGCCTCCCATAAAGTCAGAGGTGTAGGTGAGAGCACAATGTAGTAAAGTAGGCAGACTCTGGTTATGAGGGTAGATGCTCAAGAATTTCCAGGGGAACTCCTGAGGCTATATCCCACATTTGCGTATGTCAAGCATCCTTCCTCATGACTTTTGCCACGGGCAGAGCACCTCACGCTGGCCCCAACAAATTTTAACCCACTCCTACATTCTAAAATGACTACTGGTTTTTCCAGTAGTCATGTATGGATGTGAGTTGGACCACAAAGAAGGCTGAGTGCCAAAGAACTGATTTTTTTTTTTTTAGTGATCATTTTTTAAAAATTTTATTTTGCTTAACTTGGCAATATTGTATTGCTTTTGCCATACATCAAGATGGATCCGCCACAAGTATACATGTGTTCCCCATCCTGAACCCTCCTCCCTCCTCCGTCCCCATACCATCCCTCTGGGTCATCCCAGTGCACCAGCCCCAGGCCTCCGTTATCAGGCATCGTACCTGGACTGGCGACTCGTTTCAGATATGATATTATACATATTTCAATGCTATTCTCCCAAATCATCCCACCCTCTCCCATTCCCAGAGTCCAAAAGTCTGTTCTATACATCAGTGTCTCTTTTGCTGTCTCGTAAACAGGGTTATTGTTACCATCTTTCTAAATTCCATATATATGCGTTAGTATACTGTATTTGTTTTCCTTTCTGGCTTACTTCACTCTGTATAATAGGCTCCAGTTCCATCCACTTCATTAGAACTGATTCAAATGTATTCTTTTTAATGGCTGAGTAATACTCCATTGTGTATATGAACCACAGCTTTCTCATCCATTCATCTGCTGATGGACATCTAGGTTGCTTCCAAGTCCTGGCTATTGTAAACAGTGCTGCTATGAACATTGGGGTACACGTGTCTCTTTCAATTCTGGTTTTCTCAGTGTGTATGCCCAGCAGTGGGATTGCTGGATCATAAGGCAGTTCTATTCCCAGTTTTTTGAGGAATCTCCATACTGTTCTCCATAGTGGCTGTACTAGTTTGCATTCCCACCAACAGTGTAAGAGGGTTCCCTTCTCTCCGCACCCTCTCCAGCATTTATTGCTTGTGGACTTTTGGATCACAGCCATTCTGACTGGCATGAAATGATACCTCATAGTGGTTTTGATTTGCATTTCTCTGATAATGAGTGATGTTGAGCATCTTTTCATGTGTTTGTTAGCCATCTGTATGTCTTCTTTGGAGAAATGTCTATTTAGTTCTTTGGCCCATTTTTTGATTGGGTCGTTTATTTTTCTGGAATTGAGCTGTAGGAGTTGCTTGTATATTTTTGAGATTAGTTGTTTGTCTGTTGCTTCATTTGTTATTACTTTCTCCCATTCTGAAGGCTGTCTTTTCACCTTGCTTATAGTTTCCTTTGTTGTGCAGAAGCTTTTAAGTTTAAATAGGTCTCATTTGTTTATTTTTGCTTTTATTTCCAATATTCTGGGAGGTGGGTCATAGAGGATTCTGCTGTGGTGTCAGAGTGTTTTACCTATGTTTTCCTAGAACTGTTGTTTTTGAACTGTGGTGTTAGAGAAGACTCTTGAGAGTTCCTTGTACTGCAAGGAGATCAAACAAGTTAATCCTAAAGGAAATCAATTCTGAATAGTCATGAGAGGGACTGATACTGAGGCTGAAGTTCCAATACTTTGGCCTCCTGATGCAAAGAGCTAACTCATTGAGAAAGACCCTGATGCTGGGAAAGATTGAACGCAGGAGGAGAAGGGGAAGAGGATGAGATGGTTGGATGGCATCACCAACTCGATGGACATGAGTTTGAGCAAGCTCTGGGAGTTGGTGATGGACAGGGAAGCCTGGCATGCTGCAGTCCATAGGTTTGGAAAGGGTCAGACACCATTTAGTGACTGAACAACAACAACATTCTAAAACATTAAGGTATTTATGGAAAGCAAAACTTATGAGTAGAGCACCTATTAGAGGGGGAGACTTAAAATTTTCTTTTAATATTTTGTATTGGAATATAGCTGATTAAAGAGTGGGACACTTTTAAAATGTCTTTTTGGTTGGCTCCATAAATTCCAAGTGTTGCTTCTCTTTGGGGAGAGCTCTGCCCATCATGAAAAATGCCTTTCTGTTATTAAAGCAAAGCAGTTTCTCATGAGCTAGATTTCGGTTTTGAGGTGATTGACATCATGATTCCATGTCATAGTGTCCTGAGTGTTGACATTCTTTTAGAACTTAAGTCTAGAATTTCAGAAATGTTAGCCGCTGTTTGCATTCGTCTTTTGTTCATTATTTGTAGCCAATATATGCTCTTTCTCTTCAGTCTTACGAATAGTAAAATTTAAAAAATTAGCAAACCAAATCAAATAATGCGTTCAAGGATCTGATACTGGGATCAAGTGGGATTCATCCTAGGGATATGAGAAATTTTCAGTTTCTGCAAACCAATCAGTGTGATATATCATGTTAACAAATTGAAGAATAAAAAAACATCGAATTATCTCAATAGATGAGTGCAATTGTTCGGTAGTTTGAGCACTCCTTGGCATTGCCTTTCTTTGGGATTGGGATGAAAACTGACCTTTTCCAATCTTGTGGCCACTGCTGAGTTTTCCAAATTTGCTGGCATATTGAGTGTAGCACTTTCACAGCATCATCATTCAGGACTTGGAATAGCTCCACTGGAATACCATCACCTCCACTAGCTTTGTTCGTAGTGATGCTTTCTAAGGCCCATTTGACTTCACATTCCAAGATGTCTGGCTCTAGGTCAGTGATCACATCATCATGATTATCTGGGTCTTGAAGCTCTTTTTTGTACAGTTCTTCTGTGTATTCTTGCCACCTCTTCTTAATATCTTCTGCTTCTGTTAGGTCCACACCATCTCTGTCCTTTATTGTGC
>SJYM01003592.1:3471-16612 GCA_006410775.1 Tragelaphus imberbis | reverse complement strand
ATCAATCCTGGAATTTCTTTGGAAGGAATGATGCTAAAGCTGAAACTCCAGTATTTTGGCCACCTCATGCGAAGAGTTGACTCATTGGAGAAGACTCTGATGCTGGGAGGGATTGAGGGCAGGAGGAGAAGGGGACGACAGAGGATGAGATGGCTGGATGGCATCACTGACTCGATGGATGCGAGTCTGGGTGACCTCCGGGAGCTGATGATGGACAGGGAGGCCTGGCGTGCTGCAGTTCATGGGGTCGCAAAGAGTCGGACACTACTGAGCGACTGATCTGATCTCAATAGATGTAGAAAAAGTTTTTGATAAAATTCAGCATCCATTTATATTAAAAAAATCTCCAGGAAGTGGACATAAGGGGAACATCAGTTCAGTTCAGTCACTCAATTGTGTCCAACTCTTTGCAACCTCATGAACCGCAGTACGCCAGGCCTCCCTGCCCAGCACCAACTCCCAGAGTCTACCGAAAACCATGTCCATTGAGTCGGTGATGCCATCCAACCATCTCATCCTCTGTCTTCCCCTTCTCCTCCCACCTTCAATCTTTCCCAGCATCAGGGTCTTTTCAAATGAGTCAGCCCTTTGCATCAGGTGTCCAAATTATTGGAGTTTCAGCTTCAACATCAGTCGTTCCAATGAATATTCAGGACTGATTTCCTTTAGGATGGACTGGTTGGATCTCCTTGCAGTCCAAGGGACTCTCAAGAGTCTTCTCCAACACCACAGTGCAAAAGCATCAATTCATCGAGGCTCAGCGTTCTTTATAGTCCAACTTTCACATCCATACATGACCACTGAAAAAACCATAGCCTTGACTAGATGGACCTTTGTTGACAAAGTAATGGCTACCTCAACACAATAAAGGCCATATATAACAAACCCATGGCTTTCCTGGTGGCTCAGTGGGAAAGAAGTCACCTGTCAATGCAAGAGATGTGGGTTCAATCTCTGGGTGGGGAAGATCTCTTGGAGAAGGGAATGGCTACCCACTCCAGGTGTTCTTGACTGGGAAGTCCCACGGACAGAAGAGCCTGGCAGCTACAGTCCACGGAGTCCCAAAAGAGTTGGATATGACTTAGTGACTAGATAACAACAATGACAAACCCATAGCAAACATCATAGTCAACAATGAAAAGCTGAAAGCACTCAGTCTAGGATCAGGAACAAGTTGATAATGCCCACTCTTGCCACTTTGACTGAACATAGTTTTGGAAGTCCTAACTACAGTAATCAGAGAAGAAAAAGAAATAAAAGGAATCCACATCAGAAAGGGAAAAGTAAACCTGTCACTGTTTTCAAATGACATGATACTATATATAGGAAATTCTAAAGAAAACTACTAGAGCTCATCAGGGAGATCAGTGAAGTGCAGGATACAAAATTAATACAGAGAAATCTGTTGCATTTCTATACACTAACAAAGAACTATCAAAAAGAGAAATTAAGGAAACAATCCCATTTATCTTTTCATAAAAAAGAAAGAAATACCTAGGGGTAAGCCTACCTAAAGGAGATGAAACACCTGGACTCCAAACTATACCACATTGATGAAAGAAATTGAAGACAACACAAACAGATAGAAAGACATATCACGTTCTTGAATTGGATGAATTAATATTGATAAAATGACCATACTAACCAAGGTGATGTACATCTAGATTCAATGCAACCCCTATCAAATTATCACTGGCATTTTTAAAGAACTAGAAGAAATAACTTAAAAAATTTGTATAGAAACACAAAAGATTTTGAGAAGTCAAAACAATTTTGAGAAAGAACAAAGTGGGAGGAATTATGCTGTCTGTAATCAAAACAATATCAACAGTAATCAAGACAGTATGGTATTGGAGCAAAAACGGACACATAGATTAATGAAATGACCCAAATCAGCCAAAATATTGCACGAGGCCTTCAAATTCCTTGGAGGCTTCACATTCCTTATCACTCCGGTCCTCCGGTAAGGTTGAGAGAGCCAAGCGAGTCCTAAATGAAACCCTGACCAAATTAACAATCGAATTTCATCAAGATTGGGCTAAACTCCTTCCTTTAGCCGTCTTAAATGTCCAGGTCTTACCAAAAAACCCTCTAAATATCAGTCCATTCGAGGCCAGGTATCGGCGGCCGATAGTACCTTTAGGACCCTCCCCTCCCAGGACGGTCCCAAACTGCCATCCCACCTTCCTTTTCCTTTTCCCTTACTTGCCCAGATACAAGATGCCCTTTGGCAACATATGGATAACCTCGACCACTCTCCAATCTTCCATACCCATCCCTCCAAATAGGAGACAAAGTCTCTATGACAGTTCAGTCCCACTCAGATCTAACACCTAAATGGCAAGGACCCTACACGGTAATTCTGCTGACCCCTACCGCTGCAAAATTAAAAGAAATCACCCCTTGGGAGTACATCACTCAGCTAAAAAGGCTATGCAGCCCCATGATGAGGATGCTTACAGACTAATACTTAGCAAGGTTCTCACACAGACCCTACAACTCTAAAGTTCTCATGGCTTCCACCGACGGATGAGCCTGTGGGTTTCACGGTTACAATTATTTCTGGAACAACTTTCAACATGTATCTGGGTCTCGAGTCTTCAAGGAGCCACATTTGAACACGTTGAAGATTACATCTTCACCCTGTGGCTGCAGGGAACCGTTTATAATTTTACCCTTTTGAAATCCAATTTTTCTCCATAGTCAGTCCAGCTCAGTTAAGCTTTTTCACTCTCCTTGTTCACTTTCATCAAGAGACTCTTTAGTTCTTCATTTTCTGCCATAAGGGTGGTGTCATCTGCATATCTGAGGTTATTGATATTTCTCCCAGCAATCTTGATTCCAGCTTGTGCTTCTTCCAGCCCAGTATTTCTCATGATGTACTCTGCATAGAAGTTAAATAAGCAGGCTGACAATATAAAACCTTGACATACTCCTTTTCCTATTTGGAACCAGTCTGTTGTTCCATGTCCAGTTCTAACTGTTGCTTCCTGACCTGCATACAGGTTTCTCAAGAGGCAGGTCAGGTGGTCTGGTATTCCCATCTCTTTCAGAATTTTCCACAGTTTATTGTGATCCACACAGTTAAAGGCTTTGGCATAGTCAATAAAGCAGAAATAGATGTTTTTCTGGAACTCTCTTGCTTTTCCCATGATCCAGTGGATATTGGCAATTTGATTTCTGCTTCCTCTGCCTTTTATAAAACCACCTTGAACATCTGGAAGTTCACGTATTGCTGAAGCCTGGCTTGGAGAATTTTGAGTGATACTTTGTTAGGGTGTGAGATGAGTGCAATTGTGCATAGTAGTCTATTATATTCACTTACCCAAATGTTGGTTAGCATCGTCTTATCTTTTTTCTTTCCTCTGACCCAATAACTTTTTCAAAAGCCTGACCACAACTATCTACTCTGGACCCTTAATTTAACCCATACTCTCAATGCTTCTAACCCACGATTGGCTAAAGACTGCTGGATATATCTATCCATAACTCCTCTGGGAGATTCAGCTCTCCCCATATCCATCCTCGACTAGACCACTGGTAACATATCCTTACACCACTCATATTGTGGGGAGCCTTTATTCATCTCATATCTTAAATATCTTCACACGAGTGATCAAATCTGGAATTCGGATAAATTCTTAGAATCTTTACTCACTGACCTTCCCTCCTACAACAGAAAACCTCCAATATGAGGCCCTATCACCTAGAAAGTAAGACTATTACAACCAGCTCCTTTTTGCATATTTAGAAATTCCCCAAACAATTCTTATGACCAATCCTTCGGCATAATCCTTAAACCCATGTGTAACCATATCTTCACTTTACTCTGCCACTGGAAAGGTTATATAAAATATTTCTGGTCCTACAGGACAATCTTTAACCTTTATAGGATGATTTCCCTCAGCATAGTCCTCCACTTCTCCCATCTTTGGGGCCACCTTAGCAGGGTCCCTGACCATTCTTGAATGAATGATCAAACCCCCTTCCCCTTGACTCCTCTTCACCATCGACTTCAGCAGTTGTGTTGAGACACCGGGCCTGTCTTTCTTGTGTGCGGCATCTACATACCTCTGTTTACCTACTAATTGGACTGGAACCTGCACCCTGATATACTCCAGTCTTAACATTTTTATAGCCCCCAGTGATCAACCCCTACATATTCCTTTCATTCACAAGCAAATGAAACTCGCCATTCATTTCATTGCCCTCTTAGTGGGACTAGGAATAGTGGCTGGAATTGGAACTGAAACTGCCGGCCTAACCACCTCCATCCAAAACTACCAGGCACTATCTAAAGGCCTATCAGACAGCCTCCAGGAAGTACCCCAAGGTCTAATAACTATTCAAAATCAACTCAATTCCTTGGCGNTTAGTGGGACTAGGAATAGTGGCTGGAATTGGAACTGAAACTGCCGGCCTAACCACCTCCATCCAAAACTACCAGGCACTATCTAAAGGCCTATCAGACAGCCTCCAGGAAGTACCCCAAGGTCTAATAACTATTCAAAATCAACTCGATTCCTTGGCGGCTCTAGTGTTACAAAATAGAAGGGGATGAGATCTACTCACTGTAGAAAAGGAGCGGGGGAGGCGGTTGTGCCTTTCTCTGGATGAATCCTGCTGCTTCTATGCCAACCAGTCGGGTGTTGTCCAGGAAGCTGCAAAACACCCTACAGATGGAGCCTGTCAAATCGGCCAGAGATTAAGCAGCCTCTGGCAGTCATGGTTGGTGGGTTGGAACTGGATGCCTTGGGTTTTGCCCCTTCTCAGACCATTCACATTCACTCTCCTCCTAGTCACGTTTGGACCCCGTTTCTTTAATCTTTCCAGGGATTCCTCCAGGACTGAATTCGAGCCATTTCTCGAGATCAAGTCAAGACTGTTTTTCTGCTTGAGACCCTGGCAGCTAGGATAGAAAATCAACATTATGGGCCGTAGACTTCCTTCCTCCCAGACCACAAGCCCCCACCCCTCATTTACCATCACGAAGCCCTGAACATTGACAACGCCCATCTCTCTGTCTCTTTTTATATATTCCTCAGGCTATGCAATAAAGGAAAGCTGCTGCTGCTGCTGCTGCTAAGTCGCTTCAGTTGTGTCCGACTCTGTGCGACCCCATAGACAGAAACTCACCAGGCTCCCCTGTCCCTGGGATTCTCCAGGCAAGAACACTGGAGTGGGTTGCCATTTCCTTCTCCAATGCATGAAAGTGAAAAGTGAAAGTGAAGTCGCTCAGTCGTGTCCAACTCTTAGCGACCCCATGGACTGGAGCCTACCAGGCTCCTCCGTCCATGGGATTTTCCAGGCAAAAGTACTGGGGTGGGGTGCCATTGCCTTCACCCAAAACACTGGTCTATAATAGTTTTTAAATGCCAAAATGATGAAGGTCAAGGTAAGACTGAGAAATTACCCTAGAATGAAAGAGACCAAAAAAACATGACAAGTGGGAATTCCCTGGCGGTCCAGTGGTTAGGACTCTGCACTTGCACTGCTGCGGGCCCAGGGTTCGATCTGTGGTCGGAGATCTATTCAGTAAGGTTCTGCAAGCCTTGCAGGGCAACCAAGAAAAAAGACATGACAAATAAATCCAAAGTGTGATTCTTAACTAGATCCTTTGCTGTAAAAGACAGTATTGGGACAACTGCTGAAACCTGAACTGGATCAGAAGCTCAGAAAGTAGTGATGTATCCACGTTAATGCCCTATTGTACTTCAGTAGAACAGGATAAAGTCCTTATTCTCAAGAACTTCCCCCAAACGTATCCAAGGATAGGGAGAGATCCGGTCAACAACTCACTCAAATGCTTCACTCTGGACTCTGCCTCCAGCTCTGGGGCAAGTCTGTCACTGCTGAAAGGAGATGGTGACATTTACTCACTGTTTCAGGGTCTTCCAAGGGCTCATCCAGCTCTGCATAGGTCACGATGGTATACCCTTTGCAGACCCTCCACAACATTTTTTCAAATGCTTCAACTTTTCCTTGGTTAATTAGGCCAGATACAAATCCCAGTTACCTGGCTCAAAATAGCCTGGAGTTAAAACTCCCTTCCAGGTCCTCCCCACCATTTAATACAGAATAAAGAACTTTCTACCTGGAGAAAGGAATGAACATGAAGATTGGTTACGTTCAGCTCCCAGCCGATCCCAGTCTCTGGCCTGTCTCAGGAATTACTTGCGCCGGTGGTTGAAAGTGAACTAATCAAAAATAATCTTGAGGAAAAACAGACCCCCTCAAAACAATATATCTCCGCATACATACGTTTTCCATATATACCGCTCTCTTCTTGACTTAGTGCAGAAGTTCCCTGGTCTGACTGCTGCACCTTCTCGCCTTGTTAAAGGTGATCTGTTTCTGTAGAGTATCGGTCTCATTCTTTCTCCGAACCTTGCCTTCTCTAGTTCCTTTACCTTACGATGACTACATCAAAAAGCCAAGAAACAAGTGTTGTGAGGATGTGGAGAAAAGGGAACCTCATGCACTATTGATAGTGTTAGGTAGTTAGACTAAGAAACAGGAGTCCAAAATGGCGGTGGCTAAAAGACAAGGAAGGGGAAAACCTACAAAAATAGAACAAAGCAAGGTCAAAGGAAGGTCCAAGGACCCGAGTGAGGACCTCAGGTAGAACAAACAGCACACCTGTCTAGCCCAGTTTACATAGGGCAGGCCCAGGGGGAGGAAAAAACATATAAAAAGAGGAGGGAGCCAAAGGAGGAGCCAAAGCACGCGCGCTCTCTCTCCTTCTCTATCTCTTTCTCCCACCCGCTGGTTCTCGTCTTTGGGTTGGCATGCTTTTGCCTGGAGGATGGATTCTTCTTCTATTTTCTAAATAAAATAGAACTGTAACACGGAGCTGTAACACTGATTTGTCTAAGAGCTACAACATGGTCTGTCCAATACCTGAGAGCTGTAACAAGCCGAGGGCTTTAATGTCTGTCACTTCAAATCTTTGTTGTGATGAGACAGAACCGAGGAGCATACACTCACCTGACATCTATGGTGCCGTGACTCGGATTTAACCTGGCTGAAAGAATCTCCCTGTGGCCTCCCCAAGGTGGAGGCCAAGCGTAGCAGGAGCCCAACTCAGCCAAAGCTCCTGCAGTAGAAGCAGAACACGAAGAAACCTAAGCTCAAGGTAACTGACAAGAGGCCCATTGTGCTGGAAACTGGGACAGCGAAAAATGAACTCAGCAGAAAGCTCACGCAGCTCAGTCTGAGATTCCAGAAGACCTTCGGTTAAGGTAGGAGGTCCTCACTCCTATGGCTGTAGGGACATATGCCTAATGAAATCTCAGTTCCTTTACAATCTCTCGTTTCTTGTTTCCTCAACACCCTGTGAACAGATGGGCAGCAGAGGGCACAAATGAGGGACTCTCGAGAGGCTACTCTTTGGTATGTCCCAAAGGCACTATCTGCTGAGCCCCAGTAGCTGTTACCCAAGCCGGTGGGGGTTCTTCTGTCCTTACTCTTCTTTGTGCCAACGATCAGGCCAATGAAAACTGTGAGCACCAGTCAGATTTTAGATATTTAGCAGATTTTTAGCAGATTTTCTGGCAGGCTATAAAGGGGATTCCTTGGCACGGTTTTCCCACTGCTTTTTCCTCCTGCCCTTCAGATCTCTCCTGAGACTTGAGCCCGGCCAAAACCCAGGATGCCTGGCTTCAGGACCTAATGAAGCTCAGGCTCTGATGTCTCATTGCAAAAATTCAGTGAGAGACAAAGCAATAAGTAAGAGGTGGATTTGTTAGGATTCAGAGAGAAGCACACTCTTCAGAGTGTGGGCCATTGCTGAGGACAAGGGCTCTGTCCATGGAATGCTGCCTGGCTAGGTTTTGCTAGCCAAAATAAATTCATATGCTGATGAGAGGGAGGATCATCCCAACCATTGGAGAATCACCCACTCCTCCATCTTTTGACAGTGCCTTAGAACTGTCCCACCACCTCTGGGTGTGTCTTTTGGCTTACAGATTGGGGATTAAAGTTTACTTGAATTTGACTTGTCATCTTGGACCCAATTGATTTTAATTGGTTTATGTTATGGCCTTGTGCTATGTGATTCTTTCAAAGGTTGTACTCTGCCCCCTTCCCTCCTGTTTCATGCTCTTTTCCTGAGCCCCATCCAGGCCCACAGTGTCACCTCTACAATCTTCTGGAGGGACGACCACAAAATAGCTGACCCTTGGGAGGGAAATACTGTATAATATCCAATCCATCCAGATATTCAAGCCTTCATCTTCCATGTTTCCTACAACATGTGCAACATCAGCATCTCTCAGTGAACCCTCTAGGGTGGGTGACAGGCACACACTACCAGCTAGAAGTCTATCAGTTGGCATCCCTTCAAAGGCAATTGGACTTCCAGGGATAATGTTTGCCACTTTGGGAATTAGCCCTGCAGGCCATTTGGGCTCAAACCCTTACCACCATTCTCCTAAATTTACAATAATACCCCTGGATCAAATCTCCACTCCACTTTTACGGAATATTTGGTCTGTTGCCTCTTGACAAATTTGTCCTTAAGCCAATGACTAACTCCTACAATCAGGACCCTGCCCCCTTGTAGGCAATGTTGCTCCACCCAGCCTATTATTAAAATACCTTCATGTCCCTAACAGGGCCAGATAATCCACTCCTTTGTCACTACTTCTGTTATTATCTAAAGTGGGTCTATGGCAACGAAATGTTTACCTGTGGAGACACCCTAACCTGCTCTTAAGGAAGACTAGGGGAAGAAATCAATGACTTAAATCCCTTAGAACAGTAAAAGGACAAGGCTTGTGACTCTTTCACTGTTTCCCAGTCTCAGGGCACAGGCTTGGATTGCTTTACGTCATGATATCTATTCCCATCTGTTGTGAACAAACTGGCAATGAGTTAAAATTACAACCTCTTAATCCTACCCACGGAGAAGGCAATGGCACCCCACTCCAGTACTCTTGCCTGGAAAATCCCATGGATGGAAGAGCCTGGTGGGCTGCAGTCCATGGGGTCGCTAAGAGTTGGACACGACTGAGCGACTTCACTTTCACTTTTTCGCTTTCATGCATTGGAGAAGGAAATGGCAACCCACTCCAGTTTTCTTGCCTGGAGAATCCCAGGGGCAGGAGAGCCTGGTGGGCTGACGTCTATGGGGTCACGCGGAGTCAGACACGACTGAAGTGACTTAGCAGTAGCAGCAGCAGCAATCCTATCCAGCACTGGTCACGCTGGTGACCTTGGAGATGCCCAACTCCAGTCTGGGGGTCCCAGGAGGTCAACCTGCCTTGACCTGCCTAGGGGTCTGGTCGTCAAAAGGTTGTCACACCTAAACCTTCTCAGGGATCTGCCAGTCCAGGGGTCCCAGGAGGTCATCACACCTCGACCTGCCCAGGGACCCAATCTCAGGAGGCAGTCGTGCCTTGACCAATTGTGCCTTGACCTGCTTGTGGATTCAATCTCCAGGAAGCTGTCACCCCTCAGCCTGCCTGGGGATCTGCACCCTGACCCAGGGACGCCTGGCTTTCAGGTTGCAGCAGTACTGGGTAGGATAAACTTCAGAATGACTCACCCCTAAGAAAACCCACCCATGGAAATAGAAGGAAGCCTATTACTTGTGGGACTATGCCCAACCTCAGCAATAACTTGGGAGCCCAAGGAGAACCCCATTGCCTTTCTGGAAAGGCTAAAAGAGGCCCTCCAAAAGTTTACCAATCCGGACTTAGACTCTTACGAGGGACAGGTGATTTTAAAGGACAAATTCCTGTCCCAATGTGCCTCAGATATCAAAATTAAGTTACAACAGCTATAGCAGCAGGACCCTGCTTCTTCTTTAGATGAGATGGTCCAGACGGCCACCAATACCTTTTATAACAGAGAACAGTAGAAGGAGGCCAAGGCCCAGGAGAGGGAGAGAAGGAGAGAGAAGGCATGTCCAGATGTTGGCCGCCTTCCAGGGAAGCCCTATTTCAAACCCTGAGTGCTTAAAGGACAAGGCACAAGGCAAATGCCTAGTCTGTAGGCAGGTGGAGCATTGGGCCAAAGAGTGTCCAAACCATGACAAGTCTCCTAAAACGGCTTGCTACAAATGCCATCAACTGGAACATTGAGTGGCACTCTGCCCTGGGGACCCAATAGCCTCAAGGTCAAGCACCAAGCCTTCCCTCACGATGGTTCAACAGGACTGAAGCAGTCCATCCCAGCCAGCCCACCTATCACAGATAACCACCATGGGGATGGAGCCAAGGGCACAACTGGATGAGACAGATAGGTCCTAGAATTTCTTGGTTGACACAGGGGCTGCCTACTCTGTCCTGACTTCCTACTCTGGAGCCTTCTCCTCCCAAATCTGTACTAGTTTGGGTGCTCCAGGAAAAAAAAAAATTACAAAAAGATTCACTTGAGCACTTCTTTTTTGCTGGGATGGACAAATATTTTCCTGCCAGTTTCTGGTGGTCCCTGAGTGTCCTACTCCCTTAATGGAAAGAGATATACTCACTAAACAGGAGACCACTCTTGTGATGGGAAGCTTTTCAACCCCTAGAGCCCTACAGGTCCTGGTTACTACTGAAAATCAAATTACACCTTCTCCAATAGAGAGGGACCAAAAACTATGGGAGGACAAATTAACCCCCAGGTGTGGGACCAGGAGATTCCTGGACGAGCCCACCAAGCTGAACTGGTCATCATTGTCCTCTGAGATCCCACTTGGTTTCCTAATCAGAAACATTATCCCCTCAAAAGAGAGGCTCAGGAGGGACTACAGCCTTTAATAAATAAAATCTTTATTGTGGGCTCTTGGTCCCCACCAATTCACCATGTAACACCCCAATCCTCTCAGTAAAGAAAAAGGATGGAACCTGGTAAATGCTTCAAGATCTCCAGATCATAAATGAAGCTATAGTCCCCCTCCATCCCACAGTACCCAATCTTTATGTAATCTTGGGAGAAATCCCACCCAGTGCCAAGTGGTTTACAGTCTTGGATCTCAAAGATGCTTTTTTTTTTTTTTTGTATACCACTGGCTAAAAAATCCCATATCTATTTGCCTTTGAGTGGGAGGGCCCAGGAGAAAAACACCAACAGATGACTTGGACAGTATTACCTCAGAGGTTCAGAGATAGCTCCCACTTGTATGGACAGGCCCTTAGTCGGGATCTCCTAGATCTGGACCTGGAACCTAATGGGAAAATATTACAATATGTAGATGACCTACTAATCTGCTCTCCAGATGAGTAAAATGCCCAACAACATGCAATTCAGGTTCTAAACTTTTTGGCAGAAAGGGGATATAAAGTCTCCCGTGCCAAGGCACAAATGGTTGAGACAAAGGTCACTTACCAGAGAGTTCAGATTACACATGGGTCAAGGAGGATGTCCTCTGATCAGGTACAAGGAATCCTTCAGTTGTCCTCCCCCATGACTCGATAACAATTTTGAGCTTTTTGGGGTTAACTGGGTATTGTAGAATCTGAATACCCAACTATTGTCTAATTGCCCAGCCCTTATATGTAAGCTTAAAGGGATGAGATGATTCAATCCCACTAATGTGGGGAATTCCTCAAAAGAAGGCAGAGGCTACATTAAAACAAGCCTTAACTCAGGCACCTGCCTTAAGATTGCCAGATCCAGAAACTTTATGTCCATGAAAGAGAGGGAATAGCCTTGGGAGAGTTAATTCAAAGGTTGGGATCTGAGCCCCAGCCAGTAGCTTACTTATGCAAGAGGGTTGATCAAACCACCTGAGGCTGGCAACTGCCTTCGAAATCTTGCAACGATTGCAGTCATGATAGAAGATGCTTTAAAACTCTCCTTTGGGGGAAAACTATTTTTACCAGCCACAAAGTAAAACAACTCCTAAATGGGAGAGGTCATTTATGGATGTCTAATCAAAGAATCCTCACATATCAAGTAATACTGATGGAAAATCCAGGCCTCACTATATCCCCTTGTGGGATTCTTAACCCAGATACCCTCCTGTCTACCTACCAAGGCTCTCTCCCCTTTCACTCTTGTTTAGAAACCTTGGACCACTGGACAAAACCCCGAGAGGGATTGTTGGAAGGTCCTTTGACCAATCCTGAGGAAATCTGTTACACTGATGGAAGCAGCTTTGTCTTGGATGGAAAAAGAAGAGCTGGATATGCAGTGGTCTCAAATTTTGAGATCATAGAGGCTAAGCCTCTGACACCAGGTACTTCAGCCCAATTAGCTCAACTCATAGCCCTGACTTGGGCTTTAGAGCTGGAAAAAGGAAAAAGAATAGCCATTTACACTGACTCCAAATATGCCTTTCTGGTGCTACATGCATCTGCTGTTGTTTGGAAAGAAAGGGGCCACCTGACCACCCGAGGGTCCCCAATCAAATATGGGGATCCAATTCTTAGACTCTTGGAGACAGTCCATCTGGCCACTGAGGCTTCAGTCTCCCACTGTAAAGGACACCAAAAAGAGAGCACAGAAGTGGCATGAAGGAACCAAACAGCTGATCAGACAGCTAAGAGAACAACATTACAGAACAAGGACCTAATAGGGGTTGCCACCCTAGTTCCACAGGCTAATCTGCCAGAAACTGCTTCATATCCTGAAGGTGAGACTCTTAAAGCTAAGAGTGAGGGCTTTCAAGAAGATTATATGGGGTGGTTCCAAAAGGAGGGACTTCTTTTTCTGCCTGGGAGCCTCCAATGGAAGTTGGTTAACTCCTTACATGCCACCACTCATTTAGGAGAAAAGGCCCTCCAAAAATTACTAGAAAGGTCCTTCAGAGGAACAGCCCTCCAAACAACTATAAGTCAAGTGGTCTCCTCTTGTCCCACTTGCCAATTAACTCCCAAGGAGCTCGAAGACCCCAGCTGGCTCAGCCCATCCAACGACATGGGACCTACCCAGGAGAGAACTGACAGATGGACTTCACCCAGATGCCAGTTTCTCAAGGATATAAATACCTATTAGTCATGATAGATACATTCACAGGATGGATTGAAGGCTTTCCCACCTGGACTGAAAAGGCTGAGGAGATGGTAAAAAAACCGCTCCATGAAATCATTCCAAGATTTGGTCTGCCTAGCTCATTACAAAGTGACATCATTTACTTCTAAGGTCACCCAAGGGGTCTCTAAAACATTGGGCATTACTTATTATCTCCACTGTGCCTGGAGGCCTCAGT
>SJYM01003588.1:15254-30212 GCA_006410775.1 Tragelaphus imberbis | reverse complement strand
CTAATTAAAATAAATAAATTTCAAAAATGCATAATTAAAAAAAATAAATCTAGACATGTCCTTATATCCCTCACAAAATTAATTCAATATGGATCATAGACCTAAATGTAACATGCAAAACTATAAATATCCTAGAGATAACATATGAAAATCTAGATGACCTTAAGTTTTAGATATAATATCAAAGGAAAATTCATAAAGAATTGATAAGTTGGATGTCATTGAAATTAAATTTTTTTCCTGCTCTGTGAAAGACACTATGAAGAGAATGAAAAGATAAGCCACAAACCAGGAGAAAATATCTGCAAGAGACATGTCTGATAAGCAAATATTATCCAAAATATCTCTGCTCAGTCACTCAGTCGTGTCTGATGCTCTGTGACCCCCTCGACTGTAGCTGCCAGGGTCCTCTGTCCGTGAAATTTTCCAGGCAAAAATACTGGAGTGGGCTGCCATTTCCTACTTCAAGGGGTCTTCCCAACCCAGGTTTCAAACACACATCTNCTGATAAGCAAATATTATCCAAAATATCTCTGCTCAGTCACTCAGTCGTGTCTGATGCTCTGTGACCCCCTCGACTGTAGCTGCCAGGGTCCTCTGTCCGTGAAATTTTCCAGGCAAAAATACTGGAGTGGGCTGCCATTTCCTACTTCAAGGGGTCTTCCCAACCCAGGTTTCAAACACACATCTCTTGGATCTCCTTCATTGGCAGACGGATTTTTTACCACTGCTCCACCTGGGAAGCCACCCATAACATACAAAGTATATTAAAATTGAACAGTAAGATCAAACAATCTGATTTTTAAAAAGAGCCAAGACTTTGATACCTTACCAAAAAAGGAACAGATGTCAACTAAGCATGTGAAAAAAATATTCAACATCATATGTCATCAGGTAAATGCATATTAAAACAATGAAATACCATTTCACATCTGTTAAATGGTCAAAATCCAGCACCTAAAGCTGGACACCTAAATCTGAAGAGGACATAGAGCAACCAGAATTCTCATGCATTGCTGGTGGGAATGCAAAATTGTGCAGCAACTTTGGAAGACTGTTGGTTTCTTACAGAAAACTAAGTATACTCTTACCATGTGATTCAGCAATTACACTCCTTGCTGCTGCTGCTGCTGCTGCTGCTGCTAAGTCGCTTCAGTCGTGTTCAACTCTGTGTGACCCCATAGACGGCAGCCCACCAGGCTCCCCCGTCCCTGGGATTCTCCAGGCAAGAACACTGGAGTGGGTTGCCATTTCCTTCTCCAATGCATGAAAGTGAAAAGTGAAAGTGAAGTCACTCAGTCATGTCTGACTCTTAGCGACCCCATGGACTGCAGCCTACCAGGCTCCTCCGTCCATGGGATTTTCCAGGCAAGAGTACTGGAGTGGGGTGCCATTGCCTTGAAAACACATCTGCACAAAATCCTGCACACAGGTGTTCAGAGCAGTTTTACAATTGCTGAAACTTTGAAGTAACCTAGAGGTCCTTCCAAAATGAATGGATAAATAAACTGTGGTTCTTACAATATAATATTATTCAGTGCTACAGATAAATGAACTATCAAGCCATGAAAAGAAATGGAGGAACCCTAAAGGTATATTACTGAGTGAAATAAACAAGTGTGAAAAGGCTGCATAAATGTAGGATTCCAGCTATATGACATTCTGGAAAAGGCAAAACTATGAAGACAGTAAAAAGAGCAGTGGTTCCCAGTGGTAAGAGAGTGATGAATAAGTAGAGCACAGAAGATTTTTAGGGCAGTCAAACTACTCTGCATAATCCTGTGACGATGCATGTGTATCCCTATACATTTGTCCACCCACTCCAGTGAGTATGTTGATATTGAGGGAGACTATGCATGTGTTGGGGTGAGGCGTCTATTTAAAATATCTGTACCTTCCACTCAATTTTTCTGTGAACCTAAAATTCTAAATTGCGTCTTTAAAAAAACAATCAGGGAACAAAATCATTGGGTTGGCATCAAAGATAGACTGTATCGGAGTCAGCAAACATTTTCTATAAAGGGTAAAGTATGGTCTTTAGTGCACATACCTTTTTTTTTTTTTTTTTGACAATTCCTCAAAAATGTGAAAACAATTGCCAGCTGATGATCCTTAAAAATGAAGTGACAGTTTGGATTAGGCCACAGCTTGCCAGTCTCTGAACTGTGTAATCAGAAACACTGGTCTTTCAGAAAAAGTTCAGAATGCTAACTTTGCAAATAGATTAAATATTTTTGAGTACCTCCTGGCTTAACAAATAATAGATTATAAATCTATATTCTGATTAAAATGGTGTTGTTGAGTGCTGTATTATCCACCTTTCTCAATCTAACAATATTGGACAAAATATTTTAAACATACACTTGACATATATGTAGCTTCCCTGGTGGCTCAGTTGATAAAGATTCCACCTACAATGCGGGAGACCTGGGTTCGACCCCTGGGATGGGAGGATCCCCTGGAGAAGGGGAAGGCTACCTGCTTTAGTATTCAGATGTAGTATTTAGATGCTCCATCACTATGACAATGAGCAAAAGGAGAGAGGAGTCTTACCCAAGAAGAGGAAAACAAAACTTCATGAAAGGTGACTGATAAACTCAGTAAGCAGGTGAACTGTCATTCAGTGAAATACATATATTAAGGAAATCTTCCAAAACAGATTTTAAAAACAAGTATCTCTGAAATCTTAAAAGGGATACAGGAATTCATATGTGCTTGCATGCTAAGTCTCTTCAGTCGTGCCTGACTCTGTGCAGTCCCTTTCCATGGGATTCTCCGGGCAAGAATACTGGAGTGGGTGGCCATGCCCTTCTCCAGGAGATCTTCCAGACTTGGGGAGTGAACCTGTATCTCTTACATCTCATGTGTTGGCAGACAGGTTCTTTACCACTTGTGCCACCTGGGAGGCCTGATAGAGGAATAAGTTATACTTCTAAAATAAGAAAAGGTAATTATGAATTACAGACAGATGTGACTCAAGAATAGGGAAAACAAAACAGAACAAATTAGAGATTCTGTATTTGAAAATTACTGTCATGTTTTAATTAATAGATGAACATAATCAAAGAGATAATCAGTTGAAGACCAGAGCAAAACTCTGAAAGCTTGAGAAAAAAGTGAAAATGAAATTAAAGACCTAAATCATAAAAATAGATTGAGAAATTCGAACATATATCTAATATATGTTCCAAAAATAAGAAATGTGGCAATGGGAAAGAGGCTAGATTTTAAGAAATGAGACACTGTCTTCTGAGTCGAAGACTTAGATCCTCAGATAGTGACCTAAGTGGTAAATATTAGAAATAAAAGTTCAGTCAGTCCTAAATACAGTATAGCAACACTGCCACCCTGTATGACACTTCTGGATGAAATAGAAAACAGTTCCTTCTGTCCATACTGTCCATTAATTTCATGATTGGGTGAGGAGCCCACGGCCTAGGTTTTCCCTCTAGTTGCTCCCCTAGCCGTATTCCTTTGAACAGGGCAAGAACACCCTGTTCAAAGACCCGGTTCTCCAACACCACAGTTAAAAGCATCAATTCTTCAGCACTCAGCTTTCTTTATAGTCCAACTCTCACATCCATACATGACCACTGGAAAAACCATGGCCTTGACTGTCAGACGGACTTTTGTTGGCAAAGTAATGTCTTTGCTTTTTAATATGCTGTCTAGATTGGTCATAGCTTTTCTTCCAAGGAGTAAGCGTCTTTTAACTTCACGGCTGCAGTCACCAACTGCAGTGATTCTGGAGCTCCCCAAAATAAATTCTGTCACTGTTTCCATTGTTTCCCCATCTATTTGCCATGAAGTGTTGGGACCAGATGCCATGATCTTAGTTTTCTGAGTGTTGAGCTTTAAGCCAACTTTTTCACTCTCCTCTTTGACTTTCATCAAGAGGCTCTTTAGTTCTTCTTCACTTTCTACCATAAGCATGGTGTCATCTGCATATCTGAGGTTATTGATATTTCTCTCGGCAGCCTTGATTCCAGCTTGTGCTTCATCCAGCTCCGCATTTTGCATGATGTATTCTGAATATAAGTTAAATAAGCAGGGTGACAATATGCAGCCTTGATGTACTCCTTTCCCGATTTAGAACCAGTCTCTTGTTCCATGTCCAGTTCTAACTGTTGCTTCTTGACCTGCATACAGATTTCTCAGGAGCAGGTCAGGTGGTCTGGTATTCCCATCTCTTTAAGAATTTTCCACAGTTTGTTGTGATTCACACAGTCAAAGGCTTTGGCATAGTCAATAAAGCAGTACATGTTTTTCTGGAACTCTCTTGCTTTTTCTATGATCCAACAGATACTGGCAATTTGACCCTTGGTTCCTCTGCCTTTTCTAAATCCAGCTTGAACATCTGGAATTTTACAGTTCACTTACTGTTGAAGCCTGACTTGGTGGGTTTTGAGCATTACTTTGTTAGCATGTGAGATGAGTGCAATTGTGTCGTAGTTTTTCTTTTTTTTTTTCTTCTATACGTGTATGATAATGTGTGCTTCAAGTCAGTGGAATACAACTCTTTAAATGCTGAGGGAAAAGGATTCACATCCTGAGGCATGGTATAGCACTAAAATTGTCATTCAGAAGTAAGGATGAAATAGTTTTAGTGTTAGTTGCTCAGTTGGATCTGACTCTTTGTGACCCCATGGCCTTTAGCCTGCCAGGCTCCTCTCCCCTTAAGATTTCCCTGGCAAGAATACTGGAGTGGGTTGCCATTTCCTTCTCCAGGGGATCTTCCTGACCCAGCAATTGAACCCGGGTATCCTACACGTAAAGGCTGACTCTTTACCATCTGAGCCACCATGGAAGCCCATAAATAGTTTTGGACAACATCTAATAGAATTTATCTCTTACAGATTCTTGTTGAGAGAACTACAAAAGGATGGATTCCAGCAAAAGAATAAGTGAATCTAAGGAATGGAGTGGGATATAAGCAATAACAGTGAGTAAAACATGTACATTTAGTTCTAATGTAACACAGTGATTTTATTGAGAAAAAAAATGTTAAACTTAGCTGAGTTTACTTCAGTTATACCCTCCTCTCTGCCTGTGTTTCAACTATTTTCAGTATCGTGACTTGCTTTTTATTGATCATTACTTGTCTGTTTCTCCTGCTAGCTAACTATTACTACCACTAAGAAAAGGAAAACAGTTGCTATTTAAATAATATAAGAGAATGAAAACCAGACAGTATTTGTCTTTATAAGCCTTGAGTAGGCTCACCTAGTGCTTAGATAAGCACCTCTCATGTAAAAGGTGATCAATTTATTTATTGAGTGAATAATATATTCTATTTTCCAGCCCATGGTAAGATTAGTGAAAAGAGGTTCATATCCTTGGTTTGTTTTTCTCAGAAGACAGTGATAAAAATGAAGCTATAATTAAAACATTTACAAAGTCTAAATTTTCAAGAACTTTTGGCAAAGAATAATTTGGGGGGAGACAGTTTTCTGAGAGTTCTCTTTTAGGTCTTAAATAAATCTTAGGTTTAAAAAAAATCTTGACTTTTATCTGAACAACAATGAAAATCTGGTTCTTGATTGGAAAGGAGGTATTTCAAAGATAAATTCTTAAAGTGTTCTTTCAGGATATGTCACCCAGTCATTTTTCCATAAAAAAGGCAGACAAGGTCCTCACCATCGTTCCAGAAGCACTTTCTGTCCAGGCTGTGTGCTGTCCTAGTATTTCTTTAGGGAAATCTCTGAAATGGCCTGGCAGCTCCAACCTGGTGGTGAGATCATCATCTTGGCAGAGTGATGGTCATTTACTTACACTTTTGCTCCATACCCAGCTTGCCAATCAGTAGTCGGGTATATTTAAGGTTCCAGCACTAACAGTCAAGGTCCCTTACTTAATTTTATGATTACCTTAGAAAGGGTTTTTGTCCATATACTCATGTTTGCCGAAGATGTGTGACATATTGTTAAAAGCCAGACTTTTCATGAGACATGTGGATCTAGTCCCCAAATCTGTAATATTTGGTATGTATTGGTGAGCCAGCTATGGAGAAGTCTAGGTCTTGTAAATGTTGTATTGTTTCATCATCTGGGGATTTTGATTCTTAAAACTTGTGATGTGGCTACCAGCTAAGATTGAGCCGCTGATCTGGCATCAGAATAAAAGCCAGGCCTCATCCACATTGAAGTCTTTTCTGTTTTCACACCTACCATCTTTCAGACTCAGATCAGATCAGATCAGTCGCTCAGTCATGTCCGACTCTTTGCGACCCCATGAATCACAGCACGCCAGGCCTCCCTGTCCATCACCAACTCCCGGAGGTCACTCAGACTCACATCCATCGAGTCAGTGATGCCATCCAGCCATCTCATCCTCTGTCGTCCCCTTCTCCAGTATCCATTGATTTTTTACAGAAATAAAACAGAAGCCTGTTGTTGTTCAGTCGCTATGGTGTGTCTGACTCTTTGCGACCCCATAGACTGCAACCTGCCAGGCCTCCCTATGCCTCGCCATCTCCTAGAGTTTGCCCAAGTTCATATCCATTGAACATACACCTGTTAAATATGTAATCAGTTTTTGCTCTCTTTTTGCTACCTATTTAAAAGAAAATATATAATATAGATCAAGAGTTAAAGAAATATAAAAACAATTATACTTCAATTGATAGCATCCCTTTGACATTAACATTTTCCTAGTTTAGGATAGAAAAATGACTCTTATTCACTGTGATGAAAAGATTTCCAAAGACATATAGTAAAGAGTTTGATGCTTTGGGGCTTCAGAAAAACTTTAGAGAAAAATTTTATGTAAATGCTTTTGTTTACATTTTCAAACTCATTTCTTTGAAATTATGAGAGAGAGAGGACCATGTCCATTTTCCTTTAACTGTATTTTTAAGTGTTTCAATTAAGTACATAGTATACAATATTTTTCACATGTAATGAAATCAGTGGTTATTTTAACAGTAAGACAGAAGGCTCACTGAGCATTTAAAAACAGCCATGGTAGGTAGGGAAGTATATTATTCAGAGTCTACTCAGGTGATAGAAGTAATTTTAACAGAATGGCATTGAAACATGTATAATATCACATAAGAAATGAATCACCAGTCCAGGTTCAATGCAGGATACAGGAAGCTTGGGGCTGGTGTACTGGGATGACCCAGAGGAATGGTATGGGGAGGGAGGCGGGAGGGGGATTCAGGATTGGGAACATATGTACACACGTGGTGGATTCATGTTGATGTATGGCAAAAACCAATACAATATTGTAAAGCAATTAGCCTCTAATTAAAATAAATAAATTTAATTAAAAAGGAGAATTTAATATAAAACATGGCCATCCAGGAATCGGACATCTGACAAAAGGAACACTAAGATTTCACAGACTTTCCCTAGAGCTGAGAAAGTTAAGGGAACAGCTTAGAATTATCAAAAATTAGAATTTTGGCTGAGGGACACAGAGCTTGGGCTCAGACTTCTGAGAGGGTGGGGCTGAGCTGTGTTAGAGCCTCGGGAAAGGCACGGAGGTGCTGCACGAGTGTGGGAGCCTGACCTTTAAGGAGGGGGTACCAGCTGGCTGCATCTGGGGCCAGCGAGAAACCACAGTGAGGTGGGTCCTGCCGGTGCTGGGAAAGTGCCACTGGAATCAGCTATACTACTGGAATAACCAGCCAAAGGTGCATCTTTGTTGGATGGTAATGAGAGTAAAAGGAATCAAAACAGGAACAGGAAATAACCTAGAAGGACAGTGGCCTTCCTTTATCCTTTGTCCTTCCTTTATCCTGTCTACTGTCTCTCTAGTGCCCCCTATTGTCAGAACCTAACACTGATTCCACTGGCGAAAGAGTCATGGTTTGCATCACCTCCTCGCTCCTCCCAGAAACACAAAAAGTGAAGAATACAAGAGTGGACCTGAAGCTAAGAGGTGACAGTTTAATAATGAGCACAGGAGAAAACAAAATAAAACTGACCTGTCTTGCTTGCCATCTATATGATGATTTCATGAAAAATAATACTTTTGACCTTTATATTTTAGGTAAAAGTAATCATTTTTTTTTCCAGAAAAATATTTTTCTTGTTCAATTAACTAAATGGAGTCTGAAAAGAAATTAGTTGGATAAAGATGGTTGGCTCAACACATGCATGTGCTTTCCCAAATTTCTTAAAATAGCTGAAGAGATATTTTTAAAAATCTAATTATGTTATAAAATAATAATAATTCATGACAGGAAGAAAAAGGGGGGGGGGGAAGAATTCTGATGAAAAGGCACATCCCAAAAGAAAGCTGGAGAATGTCACTGCAGATGTGGGAGTGGTTCCCAGGGAGCTGGAACCTAGAAGTCAATGAATATGAGAAGCAGATCAGGCTTCTGAATATTGGGATGAATAATAGGATAATTTCTTTCTGAGGAGGAAAACCAATCAGCCCCCCCTTTTATCTGCAAAGGGGCTAGCCGGGACAATAGCAGTTTGCTGTCAACATAAAGGGATAGATGTAGGCTGTGGGCCACAGAGAAAGTCCCTCATATGGTTAATGACCCCTGGAAGGGGCATTGGGTCAGAGAATAGAAGGATAACTACAAAGTCATCTACGAAACATGCCCTGGTCTTTTCCTGCAAACACCCGAGTTAACTATCCAAGAAAGGAACAGGTCGAACAGTGACTCTGAAATAAAAAGATGAATAGACCATAAAGAATTGCATGAGAAGATCTGTCACAATGAAAGAGAGTCACCAAATTCACAAATAAGATGACTACTTTACCTGAAAATTTAGTTATTTGAGTAGACAAAATAATAATAATAATAAAGGAACTATAATTGATATTGAAGAGATGATATCTATTTTTTTAAAGGCTGTTATCAAAAGAAAAACAAATGCCTTGGTAATTATAAATCATTGATAATTTTAAAATAATCTTAATTGTTTTATAAAACTGTAATTCAGGATAGTGCATATGGGGGGGAAGAAAACAGATGAATTTAATTCATACAGAACAACATGAATCAGCAACAGGATTTATACCAATGTAAGTATTTTGGTAGAAATCTTAAGATCTCATAAGTTATCTTCAAGGCTGAATAGATACAGCTAAAGAACAAGTTAACATTGATGTGCATGTATCATTACATAAGTAGAATTTTCTTCTATTCTGAAGAAATATGCTCAGGGCTGGGATTATAAGATCATATGGTAACTCTATTTTTAGTGCCCCCCCTCATCAATTTAAGGAATCCTCGTAACTGTTCTGCATAGTGGCTGTACTAATTTACATTCCCACCAGCAACGTAGGAAGGTTCCCTTTTCTCTATACCCCTCTCCAGCTTTTATCATTTGTGGACTTTTGGATGATAACCATTCTGAGCACTGTTGGGTGATACCTCATGGTGGTTTTGATTTGCACTTCTCTGATAATGAGCAGTGTTGAGTATCTTCTCATGTGCCTGTTTGCCATCTGTATATCTTCTTTGTAGACAAGTCTATTCAGATGTTCCCATTTTTGATTGAATTGTTTATTTTTTTGATTTTGAGTTGTATGAGCTGTTTGTTTATTTTGGATATTGACCCCTTGTCAGCTGAATCTTTTGCAAATATTTTCTCCCATTCCATAGGTCATCTTTTCATTTTGTTGATGGTTTCCTTTGATGTCTGAAAGCTTTTAAGTTTGATTAGGTCCCATTTGTTTATTTTTTTGTCTTGGGAGATATATCTAAGAAGATTTTGCTGTGATATGTCCAAAAATGTTTTGCCTATGTTCTCTTCTTGGAATTTTATGATGTCATGTCTTATATTTAGATATTTAAATCATTTAGAGTTTATTTTCATGTATGATGTGAGGGAATTTTCCAGTTTCATTGACTTACATGTAGTTGTCCAGCTTTCTGAACACCATTTGTTGAAGAGAATGTCTTTTCTCCATTGTATAGGTTTGCCTCCTTTATCATAGATTAACTGAATGTAGATGTGTGGGTTTATCTCTGGGCTATTTGTTCTGTTCCATTGATTTATATGTCTGCTTTTGTGCCAATACTATGCTGATTTGATTACTGTAGCTTTGTAGTGTTGTCTGAAGTCTGGAATGGTTATGCTTCCAGCTTTGTTCTTTTCCCTCAGGGGCACTTTACCAATTCTTGGTCTTTTGTGGTTCCATATAAATTTTAGGGTAATTTGTCCTAGTTCTATGATAAATGTCATGGGTATTTTGATAATGATTGCATTAAATATGTGGGTTGCTTTGGTAGTATAGCCATTTTAACTATATTAATTCTTCTAGTCCTAGAGCATGAGATATCATTCCATTTCTTTGAATCACCTTCAAAATTATTTATCAGTGTTTAATGGTTCCCAATATGTAAGTCTTTAACCTCTTTGGTCAGTTTTTTTCTAGGTATTTTATTTTTTGATGTGATTTTATGTTTTGTTTTGTTTTTTTGCATTCTCTTTCTGATATTTCATTGAAATATGTTGCATTTTATTACAGTGAAGAAATGCAGCAAATTTCTGTATGGTAAGTTTATATCCTGCTACCTTACTGAGTTCATTTATCAGTTCTAGTAGTTTTGCCCAACTTTCATAGCAAGATCATTTACAGTAGCCAAGACATGAAAGCAACCTAAGTGCCCATCAGCAGCTGAATGAGTAAAGAAGATGTAGTATATACACACACAGTGGCTATTACTCAGCCACAAAAAGAATGAAATAATGCATGTATAGCAACATGGATGGATCTAGAGATAATAATACTAATTATTTTAAGTCAGACCGAGAAAAACAAATATCATATGATATCACTTTTATGTAGAATCCAAAAAATGTGATATAAATGAACTCATTTACAAAACAAATAGATTTACAGACTTAGAAAACAAATTTATGGCTGTGAAAGGGGAAAAGGGAAGGAGGAATAAATTAGGAGTTTTGGATTAACATATACACCCTACTATATAGAAAATCGTAGAAGGCAATGGCACCCCACTCCAGTACTCTTGCCTGTAGAATCCCATGGATGGAGGAGCCTGGTAGGCTGCAGTCCATGGGGTCGCTAAGAGTTGGACACAACTGAGTGACTTCACTTTCACTCTTCACTTTCTTGCATTGGAGAAGGAAATGGCAACCCACTCCAGTGCTCTTGCCTGGAGAATCCCAGGGACGGGGGAGCCTGGTGGGCTGCCGTCTGTGGGGTCGCACAGAGTCTGACACGACTGAAGTGACATAGCATAGCATAGCATATAGAAAATAGATAAACAATGAGGACCTGCTGTGTAGCACAGGGAGCTATATTCAATATCTTATAATAACCTACAATAGAATATAATCTGAAAAAGAACATGTATATCATATATATGAAATATATATCCTAAAGAATCACTTTATTATACACCTGAAACTAATATAACATTGTAAATCAATTATACTTCAATAAAAAAAGATATACATAACACAGGAACATGAATCAACAATAATATCTATGCCAATATAAATTCGTTGGTAGAAATTTAAAGATTAGTTGGTTTAAAGGCAGAATAGACACAGCTAAAGAACGAGTTAACTAGTCAAGGTTTTTTTCCATGGAGGAATAACAGATTAAAAATGACAAAAAGTTATGTGGAAAATGGGTCCAAAATGCATAATATTTTTGTCTTCCAAACATTTCAAGCATATAAAAAAGAGAATGCAGGGACTTCCCTAGTGGTCCAGTGGTTAAGACGAGGTGCTTCCAGTGCAGGGGGCATGGGTTCATTTCCTGGTCAGGGAACTAAGATCCCACATGCCATGTGGCCAAAGAAAATAAAAATTTAAAAAATAAGAGAGGTGGAATGGAAGAAACAACCAAATAAATTATTTATAAAGCATTTTCAGTGTGTACTACTATACTAATTTAAAAGGGCCCACCAAGTTACAGCGGATTAAATAATAAAGACACATAATTTGCCTATTGTGTTCACAGACACATCCCTAGAAGACTAAACAAGTGCTTGGCACATCGTAGACGCTCAAAAAAGATTTATCAGATGAATGAAGGAATCTAAATGTAAAATGGCAAAATTTGAGAACACCAAGATTAAAGGAAAAAAAGATTCCAAGTGTCTACAAAGAAAAAAATGTGAATTAGATTTGCATTATATGTGATGAGAAATACCAAGTGGGGCAAAATTTCAAATTCTGAGGGAAACTGATTTTGAAAATAAAATCTTATAGCCAGCCGCATTAACATTTAAGTATGAGTATAAAATAAGATATTTACAAGTATACAAAGACTCAGAAACATACTAATCTGTAGATCCTATGTAAAGTAAGTATTTAAGCTTGTGTTCTAGCAAAACAAAAATGATTTGAAAGAGGACATAGCCTGGGGAACAAATGAACCAGGAAAGCTCATAGCAAAGTTTATGTAATTATGCTTCATTGAAAAAATAACAATCTGGGACTAAAATTCCCAAAGATTTTAACAGAAGAGTTAGTTGGTCAGGAGCTAGGGGAGAGTTGAGTGGGGATTACTAGATAGGAGAAAGAAAAAACCTTTCCTGCTCTGTTCAGTAGGTAAATATAGTAATACATTAAACTTTTTGAAACATATGTTTTAACATAATGGAAACCGTAGGTTAAATGTTCTTAAAACGCAGAGTAAAGAAGAATCTTTTAGAGCGTTTCATTTAAAAGTATGTTTGGCCAAATTATATGAGTATTCTTAATGTTGATTGTTGTACAGTAGCTAAGTGGCATCTAAATCTTTGTGACCCCATGAACTATAGACAGTGTCAAATTCCCTGTAGTAAAATTTGCCAATTTACACTGTGTCAACAGTACTTAAAAGTACTTTTTCCTGTACCTTCACAACACTTGATATAATCAAATGACTTTTTCCTCAATCTGATCATATTTTTAAACTTAGTCTTTATTCGAGCAGTGTATCACGGTTATCCCTTGAGACCTATAAAAGAGAGCTCTAATTTGTTCTTTAAAATAGCTGTATAATGTTTCATAGTGGTTGGTACTTCTTAAGATCATGCCTGTTTTGCTTTTGTTGCTGTTGTTAATAATAAATATTCTTCACCAACTATTCTTGTTTAGGGGAAGACTGCAAGGTCAAATGTGAGGATCTAATTTTAGCAGATGCTATTAAATTTCTTTGACTTTAAACTTTTCCTGACCACTCAATCCAAAGCACTTTAAATTCACTCAAAATTCTTATTACTCTGAAAAGTTTCATTCACCTATTTGTTTATCTGATATTTTACTCTGTTTACCTCGAGAATATAAGGGACATTGTCTAACTTTCTGTATGCCCATTAAACAATGAGCATTAAACAACGGGCATAGCAGTCAAGAAGTTACTGATGAATGAATGTAAGTTCGAGTGATAAACCCACAGTGTCTTGCTACTTCCTCCCTTTTGTTCCTGCTATTTCCTCTACTGAAAATATTGTTACCTGTCAAATTATACTTACTCTTCAAGACCTAGTTCTACTGCTTATTGATACATGAAGGATCCTTTGAGTTCCTTCCATCAGAAGTGCCCTTGTCTTTGCTCCTGCCTCTGCAGTAGCCTGTACTACAGTCCACACTCACCCCATCTTGCTTCGATCTTAACAGCATCCTTTGTTGTTTACACAGCTGTCTTCTCAGTGGATCAGAGACTCCTGAGAACAGAGGCCATGCCCATTTATCTTTCTGTTCTCTAGCACTCTAATCGTTGTACCTTTAACTTGATAGAATTCTTATTTTAATGATAGTATTACCATATGTACCTTAATACTCTGATAGGCTTAGTAGAAGAATGTTCAAATTTGAAACCAAAAAATAAAGAGTTCTTTCATTCTAAGTTGCATGATACTCTTTATTCTTTTCTAATTGGAGGAGAACTGATTTACAATGTTGTGTTAGTTTTTCTACTGTACAACAGTGTGTATCAGCAACCCATATACATATATCCCCTTCCTCTTGAGCCTCCCACCCGCTCCCCACCCTCTTCTAGCCCTCTACATCATCACAGAGCCCCACGCTGACTCCCTGTCTCATCCAGCAGGTCCCCACTAGCTATCTATTTTATGCATGGTGGTGTGCATATGCCAATGCTGTGCTCTTAGTTCTTCCCACCTTGTCCTTACCCCACTGTGTCCAGAAGTCTCTTCTCTATGTCTGCATCTCTATTCCTGCCTGCAAATATATTCATCAGTACCATTTTTCTAGATCCCCTATACATGGTTAATATAAAATATTGTTTTTATTTTATGACTTATTTTACTCTATATGAGAGACTCTAGGTTCATCTACATCACTACAAATTACCCAATTTTGTTTCTTTTTTATGGCTGAGTAATATTCCATTGTAATATGTACCACTGCTGCTTTAGCCATTCATCTGTCAGTGGACATCTACATTTTTTCCATACCCTGGCAATTATAAATAATGCTGCAATGAACACTGGGGTACATGTGTCTTTTTGAATGATGATTTTCTCAGGGAATATGACAAGTAGTGGGATTGCTGGTTCATATGATAGTCCTAGTTTCTTAAGGAATCATCATATTGTTCTCCATAATGACTGTATCAATTTACATTCCCATCAACAATGCAAGAGAGTTCCCTTTTGTCTATATCCTCTCCATCATTTATTATTTGTAGATTTTTGAAGATGGCCATTCTGACTGGTGTAAGGTGTACCTCATTGTAGTTTTGATTTGTATTTCTCTAATAATGACCAAAATTGAGCATACTCATATCAGATAAAATAGACTTTAAAACAAAGGCTGTGAAAAGAGACAAGGACATTACATAATGATCAAATGATCAATCCAAGAAGAAGATGTAACAATTATAAATATATATGCACCTCAATATGTAAAACAAATGCTAACAAGTATGAAAGGGGAAATTAACAATAACACAATAATAGTGGGAGACTTTAATACCCCACTCACATCTAGGGATAGATCAACTAAACAGAAAATTAACAAGGAAACACAAACTTTAAATGATACAATAGACCAGTTAGAC
>SJYM01003587.1:7906-21755 GCA_006410775.1 Tragelaphus imberbis | reverse complement strand
ATGAAAACTGACCTTTTCCAGTCCTGTGGCCACTGCTGAGTTTTCCAAATGTGCTGGCATATTGAGTACAGCACTTTCACAACATCCTCTTTCAGGATTTGAAATAACTGGAATTCCCTCACCTCCACTAGCTTTGTTTGTAGTGATACTTTCTAAGGCCCACTGGACTTCACATTCCAGGATGTCTGGCTCCTGGTCAGTGATCACACCATCGTCATTATCTGGGTCGTGAAGCTCTTTTTTGTACAGTTCTTCTGTGTATTCTTGCCACCTCTTCTTAATATCTTCTGCTTCTGTTAGGTCCATACCATTTCTGTCCTTTATCGAGCCCATTTTTGCATGAAATGTTCCTTGAATAGATCCCTAGTCTTTCCCATTCTGTTGTTTTCCTCTATCTCTTTGCATTGATCACTCAGGAAGACTTTCTTTTCTCTTCTTGCTATTCTTTGGAACTCTGCATTCAGATGTTTATATCTTTCCTTTTCTCCTTTGCTTTTCTCTTCTCTTCTTTTTCCAGCTATTTTTAAGGCCTCCCCAGACGGCCAGTTTGTTTTTTGCATTTCTTTTCCGTGGGGATGGTCTTGATCTCTGTCTCCTATACATTGTCACGAACCTCAGTCCATAGTTCATCAGGCACTCTTATCTATCAGATCTAGGACCTTAAATCTATTTCTCACTTCCACTGTATAATCATAAGGGATTTGATTTAGGTCATACCTGAATGGTCTTGTGGTTTCCCCTATGTTCTTCAATTTAAGTCTGAATTTGGCAATAAGGAGTTCATGATCTGAGGCACAGTCAGCTCCTGGTCTTGTTTTTGCTGACTGTATAGAGCTTCTCCATCTTTGGCTGCAAAGAATATAATCAATCTGATTTCGATATTGACCATCTGCTGATGTCCATGTGTAGAGTCTTCTCTTGTGTTGTTGGAAGAGGGTGTTTGTTATCACCAATGCATTTTCTTGGCAAAACTCTTATTCGTCTTTGCCCTGCTTCATTCTGTATTCCACAGCCAAATTTACTTACTCAGATTTTATCTGACTGAATGGTGTAACCCCTTTTGATATTTTTCCACAAAACTTCCTAAATGACTTGACTTCTAACTGACTTTGTAATGATTCAGAGTGCCCCTGAGACATCCCAGGGAGCTATTAAAATACCTGGGTTCATTGGATATGTAAAGTTACATGGGAAGTACTGTTGAAGGGGTGATAAATATTCTCACATTATACTGTATGGTGGATGTTACCTATATAGATATCCTAAAATTATGTGGAGTTCATATAGATCTGATATGCCCTAATAAAATGTGGTCAACTATAATTCTGCTTATCCTGTTAAGGTATTACAAGTCACAGCAGTGACCAGGCTATACTGTCAATTGCAGTTTAATGAGATTTAAACATGCCTTCTATGGTTTCACTCTTATGCCTTTGGAAGAATACTGCTACTTCATGATTTATGGAAAAGATTTTTCTAAGGTTTACCAATAAACAGTGTTTGTTTGCTATCTGGTAAGCTGGTAGCAGAGTGGAATTTAGTGTAATTTCTATGTTAATAGAACAAAGTTTTCTTAGAATGCAGCTTTCAAGAAGAGATTATGGATTTCTTTGCCTTTAAGTGATTTATATTCATTTTTAAAATCTTTCGTTACTTTGGCAAAGTAAATAAGCATTACTTAAGGTTATGGTACATGTGGACAAAGCTTATTCTTCTCCAAAAGTAACCCCTCATGGTTAGACTTTTGCCATCCTGATATCGTTAAAACATGGCCATGGTCTGCTCCTGAATCACGGAATAAATGTGGTTATGTTGCCCTGATTATTTTATAATTGCTCTTTCAGATGAGAATAGTTTCTCTAATGGCTTGTGGATCATAGCTCATCCTCCTTTCTTCACATTAGAAATTGGGTAAAAAGGAAAACTGTATAAAAATAATATAGTTTATAATACCAGCCAAGCCACCAAATCACGACCAGGTCTCTGAACTTGCCGTTTTCATCTTGGATCACATTAGGAAGACTTCCCATGGCCTATTGACATCTGTACTTTGTATTTCAGGGACGGCTGACATTCCAAGATGTGGCCATAGACTTCACTCAAGAGGAGTGGGAATGCCTGGACCTCGGTCAGCGGAAATTGTACAGGGACGTGATGGTAGAGAACTACAGGAACCTGACCTCCTTGGGTGAGGATATCTGCCTTCCAGAATCCCTTATCTACCCACTACATTTTTGTTCCGTCATTTCTAGAATGTCTTCTGAAATTTTCTACTTCCCACAGTATTTTCCGATCTGTGCTCTCTAGGGGATAATGGGTTATTTCTGAGTTTGGAAAGAAAGGCTTCATGATGAATCATTGTGCTGGTGATGTTTTTCTTCCTTGATGTATTCTGCGTCCTTCATTCTAGGTTCCTGATAATTGTGTAAGTTCTGTGATATTAAATAGTTTAACCATCTCTTAATCTCACATTGACTCTACTTACCTTTGCCTTAGTACTACTTGACTAGAATCTCAGGACCTGATTGTTATGTGTGTGTTAGTATTGTATAGTGGCTTTGAATAAAGTATTTCAGGAAATCGTTTTGTGGAAGAAAATGCATTCTCGTCTCACCTGAATACATATTGGATTCGGTACTGATGAATCTCTATGAACACAAATATTCCTTTCTCTGATCTACAGGCCTTGTCTCTAAGGTGGACCTGGTCACCTTTCTGGAGCTATTGAAGGATCCCAGGAATATAAGGAGAATGGAGACAACAGCCATTTACCCAGGTAGGTATGAATGGATGGACATGGTGACTCAGATGAGAGGACCGAGGAGCTGCGAGGAACTCATCCTTCATCATGTGGTGTTGGGAGATTTGTTTCAATGGAAATGGTTTTCGAAAACCTCGGTTTGTTCTGCTACTGTGATAGAAATTTATCACCTGCCCCATTCTCTCTCTCAAATCATTCATGAATTTATCTCCAGGGATTAGTTTTCTCCATCACATTGTGACCTAAGAGTCTCCTCTTGGCGTGTGACACACTGCATTCATTCGTTGCTCTTCGATTTCTTGGGGGCTCTAGGCAAGCTCTGCCTATTTCTGAGTAACTGTATGACAGTCCATTTAAAGCTTCCTTCCACCTCTAGACAGAAATGTGTGAGTGAAGTGGTAAACAAACTGCCGAATTTCCAGGAATAATAGGGACAAGATTTTGTTCTCTGATTTATAATTTCCTATCCACTGGGAGCGACACATAGGACCTTCTAAATAAATTTCAAATTCAAGTAATTTTTCACTACAAAAAGCAAAACCTGGTGTAAATGAAACAGTGCACATCTCAGGTTGACTTTAAAGTTTCTCATTACCTTATATGATCTCATATTAAATATCTTTAGTGTATTTGCCCCAAAAGTAACATGCTAAAATACTTTATTGTGTTTTATTACCTCATAGAATTTTAAAATAAATTGACATAAAATCTTAGCACATTTTCCACTACATTATTAATGGTTGATTCAAACTATGACAATTTTTAGATTATATAAAGAAATCTTTATTTTATAAAAGTTCTCATTGGAATATAGCTATTTTCCAATTTTGTACTCGTATACAGCAAAGAGAAGTCATTATACATGTCCGTCAGTTCAGTTCCGTCGCGCCATCGAATCTGAGTCTGCGATCCATGGTCTGTAGCAGGTCAGGCTTCCCTGTCTATCACTAACTCCCAGAGTCTGCTCAAACTCATGTCAATTCAGTCAGTGATTCCATGCAACCATCTCACCCTCTGTCGTCCCCTTCTCCTCTCATCTTCAATCTTTCCCAGCATCAGGGTCTTTCTCAGTGGGTCAGTTCTTCACATCAGGAGGCCAAAGTATCAGAACTTCAGCTTCACCATGTCCTTCCAATGAATATTGAGGACTGATTTCCTTTAGGATGGAGTGGTGTGATCTTCTTGCAGTCCAAGGGACTCTCAAGAGTCTTCTCCAATACCACAGTTGAAAAGCATCAATTCTTCTGCACTCAGCTTTCTTCATGGTCCAACTCTCACATCCATACATGACTACTGGAAAATCCATAGCTTTGACTAGATGGACCTTTGTCAGCAAAGTAATGTTTCTGCTTTTTAATATGCTGCTTAGATTGGTCATCACTTTTCTTCCAAGGAGCAAGCGTCTTTTACTGTCATGACTGTAGTCACCATCTGCAGTGATTTTCAAACCCCAAAAGTTAAAGTCTCTCACTGTTTCCACTGTTTCTCCCACTGTTTGCCATGAAACGATCTGACTGGCGCCATGATCTTTGTTTTTTGAAGGTTGAGTTTGAAGCCAGCTTTTTCAGTCTCTTCTTTCAGTTTCATCAAGAGACTCTCAGTTCCTCTTCGCTTTCTGCTCTAAGGTGGTGGTGGTATCATCTGTGTATCTGAGATTACGGATATTTCTCCCTGAAATCATGATTACAATTTGTGCTTCATCCATCCCGGTATGTCACACTATGTACTGTGCATATAAGTTAAATAAGCAGGGTGACCGTATACAGCCTTGACGTACTCCTTTCCCATTTTGGAATCAGTCCGTTGTCACATGTCTAGTTCTCACTGTTGCTCCTTGACATGCATACAGATTTCTCAGCAGACAGGTAAGGCAGTCTAGTCCCATCTCTTTAAGAATTTTCCACAGTTTCTTGTTGTCTACACAATCAAAGGCTGTGGTATAGTCAATAAAGCAGATGTAATTTCTCCAGAACTCTCACTTTCTATATGATCCAAGGGCTGTTGGCAGTTTGAACTCTGATTCCTCTGCTGTTTTTAAATCCAGCTTGAACATCTGGAAGCTCTCGGTTCACGTGCTGTTAAAGCCTCACGTGGAGAATTTTGAGCCTTTGCTGTTGTTTGAAATGAGGGAAATTGTGTAGTAGTTTGAGCGTTCTTTGGCATTGCCTTTCTTTGTCATTGGAATGAAAGCTGACCTTTTCCCATCCTGAGGCCACTGCTGAGTTTTCCAAATTTGCTGGCTCATCGAGTACAGAACTTTAGCATTATCATCTTTTAGAACTTGAAATAGCTCAGCTGGAGTTCCATCACCTGCACTAGCTTTGTTGGTTGTCATGCCTTCTAAGGCCGACTTTACTTTGGATGCCAGGGTGTCTGTTACCAGCTGAGTGACCGACCACACCATCGTGGTTATCTCAGTCATTAAGATCTTTTTTGTATAATTCTTCCATATATTCTTGCCAACTTCTCTTAATATCTTCTTCTTTAGATCCATCCCGTTTCTGTCCTTTATTGTTCCCATCTTTGCATGAAATATTCCAGGTACCTCTAATTTTCTTAAAGAGATCTCTAGTCTTTACCGTCCTATTGATTTCCTTCCCATTTAGGTCTCCACAGACCAATGAATAGAGTTCCCTCTTTCAATCATAGTTTTAAAGTCTCTCTTCTTATTTAATTTCTGAAAACTAGAACTTTATTCAGTTTGTCTTATTTGTATTCAGCTTCCTCGGACACTGTCTTATGTGTCCTCAGTTTCTGACTAGTTCTCTGTCACTATCATTTATGATTCTTAGATTGAAACATCTAATAGCACATTCTCAGAAACGTGTGGAAAAAAGTGGATTTAAGATTTACTAGGCACCTAGGATTTGTGAAAGTGCTTGGTGTCTCCACTTAAGATGACTGAAAGCAAGAAGTAATCATTAGATTGCCTATCACCTCTTAATTCAGTGGTCCTTGGAGATTTTTATCTTGTTTCTTCCCGTATAACATATTTCTTTGCTATCTCATGTTGTCCTGCATTCTGTTTGTGGTCTTTGTTTTGAAGAGTGCAGCCACCTAGTTAATCTTCCTTCTCGTATCTGCACCTTGGTGGGTGTGCCCTTATCCTCTCTTGATCTGTGCTCTGATTGGTGAATACTGTGACCAGAGCCTGCCCTGGATATTCAGGGCTGTTTCCCCGTTGTTCTTTTGTTGTTACTGCCCTGTCTATGGTGGTGCCTGCTCCCTGCATGGTGGAATAGAGCTCCCAGATCTGAGTCTTTGCTGTGATTCTGATCTGTGGTGCCAGGCAGGTGGGATTTGAGCACACCCTCTGGGAGAGAAGTCGCTGAGTATTACTGTTCTAGGAATGTTCACCTCAGGGTGTGCTCTTGTGCCCCCTCTCACGTGTTCTGCAAGCTCTCGTTATGTAGTTTGGCACTGCTCTTGTCCCCAGCTTAACCTTGGGCATGATGGCACATGGCCCTGGTGTCTCTCAGATGTTGTTTTCACAAGGTCACCAGCATGGATTCAATGAAGTCAGGTCCTGGGATTGCATTCAGCGTGGAGCTGGACCTGCTGTGGTGCTACGGAGCTGCTCAGGCTCTGTCCTGGCCCAGCCCCCTTCTGTAGCAGCCCACAAAGTCTACAGCTACTAAAGCTATACCTGCCATGAATGAGAGAGCCCTTGGTTGTTGGTTCCGATGCTCTGTAGGGGCTGAGGTTACAAAGCTGGTCATGGGTGTAAGACCGTGGCTTATGTTGCAGCAAGGAGAGTTTTCAGCTTGTCTTGTTTATTGCTGGGGTTCACCTTTGCTTTCCGCTCCATCTGTGCATGTGGCCAACTCACAGGTGTCTTCTCCTGAAGCTGCCCCAGAGCTCAGGATTCTGCTGATTGTGGAGGAGGTCGATGGGGGCGGCCATGGCAGAGGGCTCAAAGTACCCCAGGCTGTCTAGAGTTCTTCGTAGTCCTTGGCTAGCAGGGGCCAGCACAAGGGACAAGGGATGCAGCAGGCTCATTCCGTGGGCATCACTCAACAATGACACTCTCTCTATAGTGGTTCACGCTTCCTCCATAATCATCCCATTTATAGACCTCCTCCCTCACTCCTGAGCCCTCAGGATGTCTCCTCATAACAAACCGCAACCCTCTGCCTGGGTCTGCTCTCCAAACCCCACATTTCAGCACCCAGCCCTTGTCTGCATTGCTGGACATGCCTCTGAGGCTGGGTGGACAGGGCTGGGGTCAGTACCCTCTGTGCAGGTCTCACTCTGTCCTGCTGCCACACACTGTTTGCCATGTTCTCTTCCCACAGAGAATGAGGCTCTCCTTGTGTCCAAAGTGAGATCCCCGAGTGATGGGCTTTCTCGAATATGGAGACCTCTTCTCACTTTCATCTCCCCGCAGGTTTGCAGGCCCCAACCCACTTCTTCTCCTCTTCTTTTTCCTTCTTCTTTCTTTTGTCCTACCCTACAGAGCAGGAATCTTTCTTGTCCTTTCAGATTTCCAAGGGCCTCTGCTACTGTTCAGCTGGGCCCCGTGAGAATTGTTCCATTTCTCATTCATTAGTGGTGAGAGAGATGACCTCCATATCTGCCTAAGCCTCTGGCATCTTGATCCTTCCATCTCTATTTTATTTCTAAGGTAGCTATGGTCATCAATTTTCTTTAAAGATATTCAGTGGGAATAATAGGTAAAATTACTTGTTATTTGATATCTTTCAGCTATGTCTCCACAAGACACCCAGGATTTGATGCCAAAGAATCCAGCGTTAGAAGATGTATTCCCAAAAACAAACCTAGGAATATATCAATCATTGCACCTCATAAACATAAATTTAATGAAAGATTGGGAATATACCAGGGTATATGAAAGACAGAGAGGGTGTTTATATGGACATAAAGAAATGGAAACAATTACACCTAATCCTATCTTTACTGCAAAAAGAAATGAGCACCGTGAGTCAAATTGGGAAAAACAGCAACTTCAATCTTCAATATCTGCCGAGAAGTGTAAGTGTTTAAGAAAAGATTTCCATCCTTTTTTGAAACATGCATGTTCTCTAAAAGAAAACGTGGAAAATCTGGAAGGTAATCTAGTCTCTACTGCAAATACTCATTCAGACAATTCTGAACGTAGGCTTCCACTAAACATACATTCAAGCATGTCTGAACACCTACAATTTAACAATGAGTGTGAAAAGTCACAATTTAATCAATTTGACGGATCCATGAGCAGGGTGTCGTTATTCTTCCCCCAACAGATATCTTCTACCCATTCCAAGATAGGAAATGCAATCCAGCCATCATTGTTCAATACATATTGTGATATGGTTAATACACAACAACTTTCCATGTATAATAAAATGAGTCAGACCTTAAGTAAGAGCTCCAGTTCGAATAATTACAAGAGTATTTATGGCGGACTGAGAAGATATTCAGGCAATGAAACTAGGTATACAGTTGAACTAGACTCAAGTCTTAAGGAACATCAGGGACCTGAATCTTCAAACAAGGATTCCAAAAGTAATAAATATAGAAATACCTTTAATGAAATGTCAGGTTTTTCTGTAGATAAGAGTACTTGTACTGGAGAGAGGACTTGTAGTGAATATGGTAAGGTTTCTAATCACTGTTCAGAACTTACTCAACAGAACACTGTTCAGAATCCACAGAAAGAAAACAAGTGTAAGATATGTGAGAAAGTGTTTAGTAAGTCATCCAATCTAAGTAGACATAGGAGAATTTGTACAGGAAAGAAACCTTTCAAATGTACAGAATGTAGCAGAGCATTTAACTATCACTCACTTCTTACTCAACATCAGCGAATTCATGCTGAAGAGAAACCTTATAAATGTACAGAATGTAGCAAAACCTTTACTTACAACTCACTTCTTATTCAACATCGGCGAATTCATACAGGAGAGAAGCCTTATAAATGTACAGTATGTAGCAAAGCCTTTACTTACAACTCTGACCGTATTGAACATCAACGAATTCATACTGGAGAGAAACCTTATATATGTAAAGAATGTAACAAAGCCTATCGTCGTTCCTCATTTCTTACTCAACATCAGCGAATTCACACTGGAGAGAAACCATATAAATGTACAGTATGTTGCAAAGCCTTTACTTACAACTCACTTCTTATTAAACACCGGCGAATGCATACTGGAGAGAAACCTTATAAATGTACAGAATGTAGCAAAGCCTTTACTTACAACTCAAGCCTTATTCAACATCAGCGAATTCACGCTGGAGAAAAACCTTATAAATGTACAGAATGTAGTAAAGCCTTTACTTGCAACTCAGACCTTATTGAACATCAGCGAATTCATACTGGAGAGAAACCTTATATATGTAAAGAATGTAACAAAGCCTTTCGTCGTTCCTCATTTCTTACTCGACATCAGCGAATTCACGCTGCAGAGAAACCTTATAAATGTACAGTATGTGGCAAAGCCTTTACTTACAACTCAAATCTTATTCAACATCAGAGAATTCATACTGGAGAGAAACCTTATAAATGTACAGAATGTAGCAAAGCCTTTACTTACAACTCACTTCTTATTCAACATCGGCGAATTCATACAGGAGAGAAACCTTATAAATGTACAGAATGTAGCAAAGCCTTTACTTACAACTCACTTCTTATTCAACATCGGCGAATTCATACTGGAGAGAAACCTTATAAATGTACAGAATGTAGCAAAGCCTTTACTTACAACTCACTTCTTATTCAACATCGGCGAATTCATACTGGAGAGAAACCTTATAAATGTACAGAATGTAGCAAAGCCTTTACTTACAACTCACTTCTTATTGAACATCAGCAAATTCATACTGGAGAGAAACCTTATAAATGTACAGAATGTAGCAAAGCCTTTATCTGTTACTCAGATCTAACGTATCATCAGCGAATCCATACTGGAGAGAAGCCTTATATATGTAAGGAATGTAACAAAGCCTTTAATCATTGCTCAGTTCTTTCTCGACATCAACGAATCCATACTGGGGAGAAACCATACAAATGTAAAGAATGTGGCAAAGCCTTTATTAGAAGTTCGGCCCTTACTCAACATCACCGAATTCATACCGGGGAAAGACGTTATAAATGTACAGAATGTGGCAAGGCCTTTATTACGCGGTATACTCTTACTGAACATCGGCGCGTGCATACTGGAGAGAAACCATATAAATGTACTGAATGTGGCAAAGCCTTTGGGTACAAGTCAGCTCTTACGCTACATCAGCGAATTCATACTGGAGAGAGACCTTATGAATGTACCGAGTGTGGCAAAGCCTTTAGTCAGAGTGCTCATCTCACTAAACATCTGAGAACACACACTGGAGACAAACTCTAGTAATGGAACAAGTGATGGAAGAGGTTTGCCCTAAACATGCATCAGAAAACACAAGAGTTTATACAAAAAACCAATGGAAATGATGTAACCAATATGTAGAAAGTATTTAATCAAAAGTTAAATGGAAATAAATATCAGAGATTGCATAATAGAAGGCATTTCATCAATCTTGTTTTCAGAAGTTTCTCTGAAGTACAATTACTCTAGGGAGCACTCCGTGTTTAAATCACATAGAAAATGGCCGTATTAGCATGAATCGTGAGATGAAGGTTGATGGTTAGAAAGTTACAATTCTTATCAATGTATGTATGACAGTGAAAGTAAAGTCAGTCGTGTCCAACTTTGCAACCCCATAGACTGTAGCCTACCAGACTCCTGTGTCTATGGGATTTTCCAGGCAATAGTACTCGAGTGGATTGCTATCTGTAAGCTTGTTTAGAATTATGTGATTTGAGATTCCTTGACATTAATGTAATTCAACACTCAGACCATACTAAACTTTCTACTGTGTTTGGAAATGTAGTTTGTTTATGCTTTATTAAAGATTAGCCTTTTTGTATTGTGTTGCAACCATTTCTATCTATCCTCCATTAGAAGATGAAGGATACCATAATGTAAAATGGACAATGACCATCTAAATGGAGGTATTTGGCATTGATGTGAAATATCTGGAAGTTGCCCTGATGTAAGTGATCATTTAATCTTTCCACGTCTTAAAGTAAGATAGAAGTTGGTTCTACAGTTTCAATAGTAATATCCTTGATTTGTAAGAAAAACACAATAAGAGTTCACTGCAATATTGATGTATCTTTATAATAGCAAGACAAGTCATGATTATTACTTGACAGTGTTGAAATGAAGACAGCTTCTGTGATAACCCAGAAACGTTATTAGAAAGTCTTTCTGGAAGAGGAGTGGAATTAGTATATACCATGCTTCCTAAGTGCTTCCTAGGCTTTGTCTGGTAAGCTGTAAAAGTCACAAATCTGATATTCTTATATCAAAAAATCAATATTGTTGACAGTTTCCCTAAACTGGTCCATGCTGTTGCTGCCTCAGCATCTGTCTGGGCAGCAGGCAGCCTGCGGTTTCTTGAACTCACAAAAGCCAGTCCTGTGAGCACCTGCTCTAGATGACCACCTTCCTTGAGATCAACAGTCTTGCTGAACCCCAGGGTCTGCTTTACAAGCCCACCTTCAATCACACCCTCACAGTGCTCATCGGATTTGTTGTTTTGGTTTGAGTGGATTAATTCACACTCACCCTAGGGAGCCCAGAGCACCTCACCCAGCGTAACTTCTACAGGCTAAACTGCAAGAACTGGTGTTTTCTCTGCCTAATTCTAGCTTTGACCTCTCAAAAATTCCTGCCTGAAATCCTCCCCTACAGAGAGGTCTTAGGTGTGGTGAGTGTGAGGCTTTGAGCTCAGGACTCCTGAACGTTGGTTTAGGAGAAGAAACATCAGGGAAAAAAAATGGGATTTGCTGATTACTCCATTAACGGCCACACTGTAGACCTGCAGATTGATAACTTCTTGGAGTGGGGACCTGACTGCCAGGGATTTGTATTCACTGAAATGTTTCAGAAAGAATCTTTAGCAAAATGGTTTCCATCTGGTTTCCCATCAGGATCACATGATCAGTGTGAGAAACTGACCTCACTGATGCCCTCTCAACAGAGTTCTATGTTGGTCCTGTGGGAGCATCACTGTGGTGTCTAGAAAGTGCTCCAGGGCATTCAAAGCAGAGGCCCAGGTTAAGGAAGTACCTCCTGATCCATCTGTGAGAGCTGAGCCCTGGCTTCATCCACGGAGAGGCATCATTGTTGGCCTAGCTGGATTTGGAAAGAGGATGACAGTCAGCTCATATTATCTGTGTGAGCAGAGTATTAGCAGCTCTCTATGGGGAGAGAACAATCAAGACATAAGTTCACAGGCTGGTCTCCAGGTAGGAATTGATTGTTCCTGAATCTCTCTCCTGAGACAGAGGACAGGAGAGGTCGGTCTTCTCAGCTTTTCAAGTCCCTTCTGTCTGTAGGAGCATTGGTTGCAGGTTAAAGAGCTGTTTTGATGCCCTCAACGTTATTTTCTCAAACTTCAGAAGTGCTTTTGCAGCGTAATATCCCCAGAGAAGACAGAGCAGGAGGAAGAAGAGGAGGAAATGGCAACTTCTCAGGTAAATATCCTGTCCTGGGTCTGGGGCTGCATTTGCTTTTCCTCCTGAAATGCCCAAATGAGAATCTGCAAGCCTTTAGCTTTCTGCTCCTCGTTTTTCTTCCGGGGCATCTCATCATCTTATTTCTTCTCATTTCTTATAATAGTGAAGACCAGCCCTTTAGACCCCTTCCTTGTGTCCCAGAGCCTTTGCTCCATTGTCTGCATCCTCGCTTTATATGGAGCATGATGAATTCTCAATGTGAATCAGCGATTTTCAACTATTGAAACTCTTCTTTTTGTGAGAGATCAGCATGGGGAGTCACTCCTTCCTCACTCCCACTGGGATGTGGTTTGGTGTTGGGATTTTAGGGACCTTGCAAAATGCAGTGATGACTTAGCCCCTGGGTGCAATATAGATATTTAAAACAGAGTTTGAAAATGCCATTATACATAGAACCACCTCTCTTCTGTCCATGGGATTTTCCAGGCAAAATTTTACAGTGGGTTCCCATTTCCTCCTCCCAGGGATTTCACTCTGAGACTGAATCCGCATCTACAGCATTGGCAGGCAGATTCTTTTACCACTGAGCCAGCTGGGAAGCCCAGTGACTCAACTCAGAGGTCCAGGTTTTTTCAGAAAGTTTTCAGAAATAAAAAGAAAACTGGGAGATGCTGTCCTTTGCATTGGTGAGTCTTACTAGTTAAATGCATTATTAGCATACTAAACAGGGGAAGTATATGTGAAATGAAATTTGCATAAAATTGACATTTTAAAATGTTAGATTCAAGTTATAATTTCATTGTTAATTCCAGAATGCCTAGGCAGTGATTGTGCATCTTTCATGTGACTCATTTACACCGTAACATCTGATGCCCACTGGTTCTGGAGACTCTGACATTGAAAGGTTGTTGGGTCACGCGACGACACCGGGATTCTTTGCCCCCAGAAGAGAAGAATTCAATCGGGAGCCAGAGACGAGGCTTGATCGCTCAAAGCTTTTGTGTCAGATCAGATCAGATCAGTCGCTCAGTCGTGTCTGACTCTTTGCAACCCCATGAACTGCAGCACACCAGGCCTCCCTGTCCATCACCAACTTCCGGAGGTCACTCAGACTCACATCCATCGAGTCAGTGATGCCATCCAGCCATCTCATCCTCTGGCGTCCCCTTCTCCTCCTGCCCCCAATCCCTCCCAGCATCAGAGTCTTTTCCAATGAGTCAACTCTTCACATGAGGTGGCCAAAGTACTGTAGTTTCAGTTTTTGTATCATTTCTTGCAAAGAAATTCCAGGGCTGATCTCCTTCAGAATGAACTGGTTGGATCTCCTTGCAATCCAAGGGACTCTCAGGAGTCTTCTCCAACAGCACAGTTCAGAAGCATCAATTATTGGGCTCTCAGCCTTCTTCACAGTCCAACTCTCACATCCATACATGACCACAGGAAAGACCATAGCCTTGACGAGATGGACCTTTGTTGGTAAAGTCATGTCTCTGCTTTTGAATATGCTATCTAGGTTGGTCATAACTTTCCTTCCAAGGAGTAAGCGTCTTTTAATTTCATGGCTGCAGTCACCATCTGCAGTGATTTTG